>APFE031694975.1:35378-47280 GCA_000404065.3 Pinus taeda | reverse complement strand
TACAAGGGCTAGGGGGTTGTAGCTCCCTTCCAGGAGAAGCTGGAGAATGAGAGAAGGTTGTAGCCTTCTGTAGGTAGAAGCCTGTGTACTGGTATAAGACTGCACCAATACAAAAATTTTTAAAAATAAGTTTCTTATTAAAGGAAGATAGAGACGATTGCAACAGGTGGTTTTCACCCACATTGAGTTTCCATCTTATATCTTGTGTTCATGTGTATGATTGTCTATTTTTCTTTTACTGCACCTGGTTACTGTTTATACGGTTTTGATACATATATTAAGATCAAATAACTAAATTATAAGTTTGCAAGGTATATGCTAGTTGCCTTAAATAAAGTTGCATATACACGCAAGTTGCATTAACTGAAGTAGCGTATATGAATCTGATTATGGAAATTAAATATTGTTAATTTGCTAATATTGATTCACCCCCCCTCTCAGTATTATTTCCAACAATTGGTATCAGAGTAGGTCGTTCAGAAGAAGCTTGATCGCTTGAAGGAAGATCTATCATCATGAGTAACTACGAAAGAGAGGGATCCATTAGACCACCAATCTTTAAAGGGAGAAACTTCGTTTATTGGAAGGTAAGAACCACAACCTATCTTGAATCTCTTGGAACAAATGTCTGGGAAATCATGAAGGAGGATATACATTTCCATCAGCAATTCCTACAGATACGACATGTAAAAAGCAATATGAAACCGATGCCAAGGCTATTAATACGTTATTGGGGAGTCTGTCATAATCAGAATTTGTCAAAGTTATGTAGCTCAAATCCGCCAAAGAAATATGGGACAAGATCATTCTAAGCTATGAAGGAGACAATCAGGTAAAACGTGCAAAACTGTAATATCTCATAATTCAATATGAAACTCTCGAAATGTAGAATGATGAAAGTATAGCTAATTACTTCTTACATATAGATGAGATTGTTAACTGTATGAAGAACTTGGGTGAAGAGATAAAAGAAGTTACTTTAGTTGAAAAGGTTTTAAGATCCTTGTCTACTAAGTTTGAATCAAAAGTTTCTACCATAGAAGAAAAGCAGGATCTTTAGAGTCTTACTATGACACAGCTGCACGGAATCTTAACTGCTTTCGAAATGAGAAAAGGAGGCCCATCAGGTATGAGAGAAGATGCATTCAAAGCTTTAGGAAGAGAAGAACTCAATGAATCAGGAAATATTTCAAAAGGAGAGAAAGAAGCAAACTTTGTCAAGAAACTTCAATGGGGTTTTGGAAGATTAAAAGGTAAACTACCTTTCAAATGTTTTTCTTACGGAAGAGTCGTTCATTATGCTGCCAAATGTCCTCACAAAGATAAGCTTGATAAAGGTAAGGAATGAACAAAATGGAATAGAAAACAAAGTATAAGTAAGAAGAGCTACTATATGCATGAAGATAGGAGGGTTTATCAAATAGCGATGAATACGAAAATAGTAATGATTATAGACTGATGATGGCTTTTGAAGATGATGATTTCTTGGATGCTTTAGATGAAGATGGTCTTTATGAAGAAATCTCTAAACTTAAAATTTGTTTAGAAGAAAAGAATATTATTATAGATACTCTGACATTCCAACTTGCTGAAAGAGAAAAACACAATGAAAAATTAGAATGTGAAATTGTGGGTCTAAGAAAGGATATTGAGAAAAAAAGAAGCTCTCAAACTTAGATTTGCTAAAGGATCAGAGACCCTAAATGAAATTATCAAAGTGCATCATTCTCCTTTGATAAAGACAGGTCTTGGATATACTGAAGAAGCACAACAACCATCCACCTCCACTAAAAGCTATCTTGATGCAGTAAAGAGCAGTGAACAGTTTGAAAATCATCAGCAAAGGCATAAAGTAGATCACCAAGTAAATCGGGTTCAATCTACTTCAAGGATGAACATAAGCAGCAACCCTCAAGTAAATCATACTCAATTTGCTTCAAGAATGAACGGAAACTACAATCACCAGGTCAGTAGGTTCGATAATCGCAAGAATTTCTTTAATGGCCAATGTTTTTCATGTCATAACTTTGGACACAAAGCTGCTCAATGTGTTGCTTACAAGACCATCATGACTAGAGAAGCACGAAACCAAAAGAATGTGATAGGGATCATGAAAAGTACCTACAATAACGTTTTGCTTCTTGAAAATGAAATAGAATGCTTTATCTGTAACAACTTTGGTCATGAAGATTCTGAATGCAGGAGTAAATTTCAGCAAACATCTCAAAAGGAGCAAACTTCATTGGGTCCCAAAGCTTGGAGAAAGAAAGAAATGTAAACAGAAAGATGTGGTATAGGCTTATATGTAGAAGGACAAGAAAATCAGTGGTACATCGACAGTGGTTGCTTGAAACACATGATAGGTGATAAAGAAAAACTTCAGTCATATAATGCCTTAGAAAACGAAAAGAAGGTCACATTTGGAAATGACACCCCTACTGTCATAAAAGGTAAAGGTTCTGTTCTCTTAAAAGAAAAGGTTAAAGATGGGAATGTTATGTATGTTGATGGTCTAAAGCATAGTCTATTGAGTTTTAGTCAAATGTGTGATCAAGGAAATGAAGTAGTATTTCGATCAAATAGATGTGTTGTTCATGAGCTTCATACAAAAGAAACAATGATCAAATGTATAAGAACTCCAAACAACCTATACATACTCAAGGGAGGACAACAATAGTGCTACCTAAGAAAAAATGATGAACACTGGCTATGGCATAGAAGATTGGGGCATCTAAGCTTCTCTCAAATAAGAAAAGCATGTAGATTCCAGGCTGTTTGTGATATTCCTGATATCAACATTATAGAAAATACAATATGCAAATCATGTCAATTTGGTAAGCAAACCAAAGCTCATTTCCATGAAAAGGAAGGATCAACTAGTAAGCCTCTTGAACTTGTTCATACTGATTTATGTGGTCCATCAAGGAAAAAGTCACCTCGTGGAGAAGAATAATTTATATTGTTCATTGACGACTTTTCCATAATGTGTTGGATAGGACTTCTAAAGCATAAAGATGAAGCATTTGAAAATTTCAAAGCCTTCAAAGCTTTGGTTGAAAATGAATCAGATCGCAAAATCAAATGCCTTAAGTCTGATCGAGGAGGGGATTTTACCTCAGATTAATTCTTTGACTTTTGTGAAGAACATGGAATAAAAAGGGAATTCTCTACCATGAGGACTCCTTAGAAAAATGGAGTGGTAGAAAGGATGAACAAAACTGTTCAATAAATGGCTCGTGCCATTCTAGATGAGTCTGGAACTCCTGCAACTTTCTGGGGTGAAGTTGCATTTGCTACCATCACTATTCTCAATAAAACAAACATTCGGGTAAACATAACTCAAACTCCACATGAACTTTGGCATGGTAAGACTCCTACTGTAAAATACTTCAAAGTTTTTGGAAGCAAATGTTACACCAAAAGGATTGATGAAAAACTTGGCAAGTGTGAACATAGAGCAGATGAAGGCATTCTCCTTGGTTACTCTTCTCGAAGTAAAGGATATAAGTGTTATAATAAAATACTTGGGAAAATTGATGAAAGTATTGATGTTGTGGTTGATGAAGCAGGAAAAAATCCAAAGCAAGTAAAAACCGAAGATTATGAAGAAGATGAGGATTATCCTTCCACATCAAATCAGACTAATTTTGAAGAAGAAAGCAATGAAGCACCAGAAGAACAGATAACGATAGAAGAAAAGACTCCATCCAGCTATGTTCAGAAAAAATCATCTAGAGGCTCAAATTTTGGGACAGAAAGAGGCAGGTGTGCAAACAAGAAGAACTATTACAGAAGTTTGAAGCTATCTGGCATTGCTTTCCACCATCGAACCTCAAAATGTACATGAAGCATGCAAAGATGAATGTTGGCTCAAGGCCATGAATGAAGAGATTGAGCAAATTGAAAAGAATAATACTTGGGAATTAGTTCCTAGATCTCATGATAAGAATATCATAGGAACCAAATGGATATTAAAAAACAAGCTGAATGACAATGGAGAAGTTATTAGAAATAAGGCTAGACTTGTTTGCAAAGGATATGCTCAATAAGAAGGTATATATTTTGAAGAAACTTTTGCACATGTTGCTAGACTTGAAGCCATAAGAATGTTCCTTGCTCTTTCTAGCTTTTAGAACTTCAAAGTATACCAAATGGATGTAAAATCTACCTTTCTTAATGGAGACTTAGAAGAAGAAGTATATATTGAGCAACCAGATGGATTCATCCTTGGAAATGATCCAAAACTTGTATGCAGACTCAGAAAGGTTCTCTATGGTCTAAAACAAGCTCCAAGGGCCTGGTATTACTGTCTTGACAAATTTGTCCATCAACAAGGTTTTTCAAAAGGATCAGCTGATGGAAATATATATACAAAGATTGACAATCATAAATTGATAATACTTGTTGTGTATGTTGATGATATCATTTTTGTTAGAAATGAAGAAGCCATGAGTCAAAACTTTGCTTTAGTAATGCAAAAAGAATTTGAAGTGTCCCTCTTTAGAGAGCTCACATATTTTCTTGGTTTACAAGTTCAAGAAAATAAAGATGGTATTTTTCTATCACAAACCAAGTATCTCAAGTAGATCTTGAAAAAATATGGCATGGAAGATTCTAAACCAGTATGTACCCCTATGGTAACAAGATCCAATCTTAGTTCAAATGATGAATCAGCAGCAGTACATCAACCAACCTACAAATCCATGATTGGCAGTTTGCTTTATCTAACAGGTATCCGACCAGACATAAGGCATGCAAAGGGAATAGTTGGAAGATTCCAAGCAAATCCAAAGGAATCACACCTTCAGGCAGTCAAAAGGATTTTCAAATGTCTTCAAGGAACATAGAACTTTGGTTTATGGTATCCTAGAGATACAGATCTTACACTTCATGCATATAGAGATGCAGATTGGGCAGGAAGCATGGATGATAGAAAAAGCACTAGTGGTGGTGCATTCTATATGGGTTCCAGATTAGTGTCTTGGTTCAGTAAGAAACAATGTTCAATTGCATTATCTACAACTGAAGTAGAATATGTGGTTGCTGCATCTTGCTGCACAAAACTCCTTTGGATGATGCAAACATTGCAAGATATTCAGATTACATGTACTCCACCCATTTCCATTCTATGTGATAATACAAGTGCAATCAATATTTCAAAGAATCCAGTCATGCACTCCAAGACCAAGCACATACCCATCAAATATCACTTTCTACATGAACAGGTGGCTGAACAAAAGGTCAAATTGGATCACGTTCCCTCCAAAGAACAGGTTGCTAATATATTCACCAAATCATTGCCCAGAGAGACATTTGAATATCTCAGACAAAAGCTAGGAGTAGTTGATGCATCATCTTGTTGTTGAAACTTATTTGTTTTCAGAAGAAAAGTGGTTGTATGTGAGTTCCATGAAGCGTATCCGCGTACATACGCAGGTTTTTGTAGACACAATCGCGTATATCTTGGTTTGAAGAAAAATAGTGGGCTAGACTCAGAATGAAAGGAGTCTGATTGGGTCTGACAGTAATCTCTGGCACACGTTCAAGGGGAGCATATAATTCTAATAATGCATTGTTGGCATTATCTTAGAAAATCTTGGTACAAATTCATAGTTGTTTTGTTTCAGGTGGAACAAGTTCAGGGGGAGATCATGGTTGCTGGTCTGAATGGTGATTGACAGATGTTGCTGATGACTATCATAGTCTTGTTTTAGATATTTGGTCTCTATGTCATGTATATCTTTTATTATCAAGGTCATGTAATGACCTATTTTGTTTCCCCACTATGCATGGGATGGATGATGTAATGTTCTTATTCTGTCATGTATAAACATTTGGTATATACCCATTATGTTGGGTGGATGAGTTAAACTTGGTATATCCCCAATTGGTTGGGAGATGGATGTATGATTCATTAGTGATAGGAAGGTCATTTCTGATGTATGTATAGAGTCATCTCTTTGCAGACCATGCTTATATTCAGGGACGCATGGAAAACACACTTCAACATATCAGAGAATTCAGCATGAACTCAGGGGGAGCAAAACCCTTTGCCCTCGATGACAAAGGGGGGGAGTGACTTGGGTTTTCCATCAAGTCCAAAGGGGGAGATTGTTAGCATTATGATAAAGTTTTGTCACTATGACACAGGTGTTGTCCTTGATGGCAAGTCACACAGATGACAGATCACAGTTCAGTCTCACAGAATGAAGAAAGAGAGGTCTATGCAAGTTCCCATTGACCAAGTCGCGTGTACACGCGGGTTCGTAGACTAAAATGTGCATATGGCGTACACACGCACGTTCACAGATGAAAATGTGTGTACATGTTGGAAAACTTGGTTTTGGTCGTGGTATTTGGTCCATGGTATTGTGATCCATGGTATTGGTCCAAGATATCTTGTCTGAAGTGTTGACCCTAGGTATTTGGTCCAAGGTTTTGATTCTAAGTGGTTTTGGATCATTTTATTGTGTAACGCCTAAGACTATAAAGGGAGGAGAATATCATTATGCAATGTACTCAAGGATTGAATATCTTATGAAGAGCAAGATCAAGAATACATGTTATTGAGCATAGCTGGATCTGAATCAAGGATGAACCTCAATGCTTAATGAAGGATAAGATCTATTGATGGGTCAAAATCTTAAGGCTTGAAGTGAAGTATCTTTGTGTGGTTTTGATCCTTTATCTGAATAATTGGCGCATGTCGTAATCTGTAAATATGATGATCTGGGTATAACTGATGTTTGAATAATTGTAAAGGTTAAATCATCGTTTACAGATATGTACACAAGTTCACTATAGAAAAGGCATGTATACAAGTCGGTTCTGCATATCAAAATAGTGTATATGTAGGTTCACGATGAGAAACGTGTGTATGCACACAGGTTCGACACATTGAAGTAGTGTACACCTCATAAAATATTCTTTAGCTACTTCTATTTGTTGTTGCAGTGTTCTGGGTTCTAGTTATTGTTATTGTATTCTGGTTACAACATTAAGAGAAGTGATTGCTTGATTCAGTTTTGGTTGGCCTAAAGGAGATTGATTGATGTAGATATATTTGATGTTTGATTGATGTTATTGATGGATCTAGTCTAAAAATTTATGAAACGTGGTCCCTGGAAGAAAAGAGAAGGTTGTACCCTTATATAGGTCAGCACCTACATACTACTAAACACATAAACTAGTACAAGAGCTAGGGGGTTGTAGCTCCCTTCCAAGAGAAGCTGGAGAACAAGAGAAGGTTGTAGCCTTTTGCAGGTAGAAGCCTGCGTATTGGTATAAGATTGCACCAGTACAAAAAATTCTAAAGAGAATTTTCTTATTAAAGGAAGATAGAGACTATTGCAGCAGGTGGTTTTCACTCACATTGGGTTTCCACCTTATATCTTGTGTTTATGTGTGTGATTGTCTGTTCCATTTTTACTGCGCCTGGTTACTATTTATATGGTTTTGATGCATAGATTCAAATCAACTAACTAAATTATAAGTTTGCAAAGTATATGCTAGTTGCCTTAAATATAGTTGTGTATACAAGCAAGCTGCATTAACTGAAGTAGCGTATATGAATTTGAAGCTGCCTTAAATATTGTTAATTTACTAATACTGACTCACCCCCCCTCTCAGTATTATCTCCAACAATCTGGAAACTCTATTTTGATGGCTCTTTCTCAAAGGAAGGAGCAAGAGTAGGGATAATTTTAATCTCACCAATTAAAGAAAACATTACTCAGTCCTATAAAATTGAATTTGAAGTCACCAATAACATGGCTGAGTATGAGGGTTTTCTTCTTGGTGTTGAACTAGCTAAGATTCTAAAGGTTCAAAATTTGAGTGTCTTTTCTGATTCTGAACTAATAGTCAAGCAAGTTAGAAATATGTATCAAACAAAGCACCCAAGACTTAGATCTTATAGAAATGAAGTTCAGGACATAATTGAAATTTTATTTCAAGGATTTGACATAACTACTATACCCAGGGATGAGAATATGCACGCTGATTCACTTGTTGTTTCACCAAGCTCTTTCAAAATCCCTAAGCTAATATTATTGGAATATGAGATTCAAGACAAGTACAGACCATCAATTCCCGATGAGGATGATGATCATGATCAATTAAAATCTTTCCTTCAAGTCATTGATGAAATTTCAAATATGCAAATTGAAGAAGATCAAATAGATGTCCAAGAATCAAATCAATAGAGCCCAGAGACTTCATTTAGTCATAAATTATTGATCATGATATCATTCATTTATCTAATAATTTTATTCCCAAAGGATTAGTTACATTGGAAAAAATATTTGACATAGTGATGTCTCCAAAAACCCGTTATGTAATTCAGCTGAAGAAGAAATTAAAGAGTGAAATATTGGACTTTAGATGAAGTTAGAAATGTTAAAATATCATCATATTTGCCTTTGGATTAGAAAGAAATACTTGAATCCTCTTTAAAATTACAAATATGTTTTTTCTTGGTCTTATAATGAATTAAAAACTTATGATACATCTTTTATTGAGCACAAAACTACTTTAAAACCAAAGGAAAAATCCTTCCAAAAAAAAGAAAAAGAATCAATCCAATGCTTCTTCCAACCATTGAGAAAGAACTTAAAAAGTTGCTTGATGCTCATATCATAGTACCTTTGAGGCATTTTGACTAGGTGGCTAATATAGTTCCTGTGAGGAAGATAAATGGTGAAATTTGGTTATGTGTAGACTTCTAAAATATGAGAAAATCATCTTTAAAGGATATCTAACCATTTCCAAAAATGGATCATATACTTTAAAAAGTTTCAGGTGCAAACAGGATTTCTATGCTAGATGGATTTTCTGGTTACAACCAGATTATGGTGAATCAAGCTGACCAAGACAAAATTGCTTTTACCACCCCCAAGGGTAGATTCATCTATGCTAGGATGCCATTTGGACTAAGAAACAATGGAGCCACTTTCCATAGATCCATGGATCTAGCATTTGTTGGTAAGACATTTGAATTCACTATCATTTATCTAGATGATTTAACAGTTTTCTCTGATTCTAATGAAAATCATTTAAAACACTTGAGTAAGGTTTTTTATAGGTGAAGAAGGTATGGCATATCCATAAATGCAAAGAAGTATTTATTTTCCATAAAGGAGGGGCAACTACTGGGGCATTTTATCTCTAAGGAAGGAGTTGTCATTGATCCAAAGTGATTTTCAACTATTCAAACTCTATCTTTGCCTCAAAACAATAAGGAGATACAAGCCTCCTTGGAAAAAATAATTTTCTCAAAAGGTTTATCCCTAATTATGTAGAGATAGTAAAAGATATAAGTGATATGTTAAAGACGAACAATGAAGAGAAATGGACAATTTTTGCCAGATATGCTTTTGATCAGATCAAAAAGGCTATATCTAAAGCCCCTACATTAGCGAGTCCTAATTACTCCTACCCTTTTAGCATATTTTCTTTTGCATCAGAGACAACCTTAGCAGCTGTATTTTTACAAAAAAATATAAATGGTGATGACCAGCCCATAGCTTTCTTTAGTAAAGTCATGAGGGATGCTGAGCTTACATATGACATTATTGAAAACCAATCTTATGCTTTAATCCAAGCCCTCAAAGACTTTAGAACCTATGTTTTTCATTCACATATCATAGCCTATGTCCCTAATCATGTTGTCAAAACCGTTTTGACCCAACTTGATATTGATGGAAGAAGAGGGAGATGGATTACCAAAATTCTTGAATTTGATCTTGAGATCAAGACCACAAAGCTAGTGAAAGGTCAAGATTTGGCCAAATTTTTGGTTGAATCCAATTGTAAAGTCTTGGGAATAAATCTCGTTTATGATCTTTCATCTGAGAAGAATCCACAAGAACCTTCTCCAAATTTAGAAGAGAATCCACAAGAACCTTCTTCTTCAAATCAAATAATTCTCATTCATATAGATAAGAAATGTCTACTCTCTAATTTGTATTATGATATTATGAAGTTTCTTAGAGATTCTCAATGTCCAGCTGAACTTGACTTAGAGCAATGTAAAAACCTGAAGCTCAAAGCAGTTATATATTGTATTATCAATGCTAATCTACATTGGAAAGATCCTCTCAATATCCTTCTGCTTTGCTTGACTGAAAATGAAACATAGGGAATTATAGGTCAGTTCCTTGAGTTGTTTTGTGGTGGATACTATGCCTCGAGAGCAACAGCTTACAAAATTTTAAAAGCATGTTTCTACTGGCCCACATTGTTTAAAGAAGTTGGAGCAAGAGTTAGAAGGTGCACCAAATGTCATATATTTGCAGGGAAACAGAAGCTATCAACACTCCCTCTTGTTCCAGTGTTTGTTTAGGCACCTTTTCAACAATGGGGGTTGGACTTCATAGGGGATATTCATCCACATTCAGGTAATCAACATAGATGGATTCTAACTACTATAGACTGTTTTACCAAATGGGTAGAGGCTATACCCGTTAAAAATGAAACTGATACTATTGTAATTAAATTCATTGAGGAAAATATTTTATCAATATTTGGATGTCCTCAACATATTATTACAAACAATGCAACATATTTTAGCAGTGCTAAAATGATTGAGTTCAGTCAAAAGTATTCAATTTTGTTACATCATTCTATACCATACCATCCACCGGGTAATGGACTAGCAGAGTCCTCCAATAAAAGCTTATTTAAGGTCATTAAGAAGACTCTTGAAGACAATAAAAAGAGTTGGGACAATCATCTCATCCATGAAATTTGGGAAAACATAGTTTCTCCCAAGAGGTCCACATGCAAGTCTCCTTTCCAATTAGTCTATGGTAAGGAAGTCATTTTTCCCACTCATTTCCCTTTCCTAATTATGAGATTCCTTCAAGAAAATAGATGAATTTTCAAGAAGGATTAATCAAATCATTGAGTTAAATGAGAACATGGATGAGATTCAATACAAGCTAAGGAAATATCAAAACAAGATGAAGGAGTTGTTTGATAGAAAGGCTAGAGAAAGAAATTTCAAGAAAGGAGACCTGATGCTTAGATGGGATACAAAAATGGAAGATAAAGGTAAGCATGCAAAATTTTACAACCTTTGGTTTGGTCCATTTAGCATCGTAGAAGTCAAAGGAAATAATACATTCATCCTACAGAATTGGGAAGGATAGTAATCCTCATTGCCAGCCAATGGGAAATACTTGAAACATTATATCTAGTATTAAATTTTCATCCATTCATTCATCATTTGTGAATATCCGGAGAGTTCATTTTATTTTGAAAAATTACAAGCATGTAATTTTTTTAGCAAAGATTCCATAGCCCTATGAGAAGGCACTTGGATCTATTTGTTCTTTGCATCCCACAAGGGGAAGCAGTCCCCAGCTGGAGCCAATGTTGTAACATTATTTTGTTTTGATAAGTTAGTATATTTGTCAAAAATAAATTCAAAATATTAAGTTAGGATATGGATGAAAAACAAAAAGCTAAAAAAATAAAATGTTAGGAGTTAGTTTCCCTAAAGAATGGAGGCAAAAGAAAAGAAAAAATGTTAGGGAAGCAAAAAATAAAATAAAAGCTTAAGTTTCAAAAACAATAAATTCAAAGGATGCTTGTTTAAGTGCGCCAAACTAGAAAATTCTTATTAATTGATGATTAATTTCCCTTAAAAAGGTACTAATATTTGTTTTAAACATTTGAAATTAAACTTTATGTTATATGGCGCATATGTTTGTATAGGAAAAAGTTAGTTGTTGGATTTAGATAAAAAACACACATCATTGAATAGTGGATTTACTCCCTACCTGGATCAACAACGAGGAGATATTTCGCACCCCCCTTGACCATTTCCTGTTAACCTAGTAGGGGGTTCCAAAAAGTGGTTTTAATGGTGGTTGCCCCAACCTTACATGTCACAACCTCA
>APFE031694975.1:4315-28695 GCA_000404065.3 Pinus taeda | reverse complement strand
GGTGAATCAATATTATCAAATCAATAACTTTTTCTTTTCATGCTCAAATTTATATACACTATTTCAATGAAGGTAACTCGCGTGTACATGCAATTGTCTTTAAAGCAACCATCGTATATCCAACAAACTTATGATTTAGTTAATTCATCATATGTTGATCTTTAATGAGTGCATCAGTACTTCATTAACTATATAAACAGTAACCATGTACAATAATAACAGAATAAACCATCACACATAAGCAACACACATGAACATCAAGATTTAAGGTGGAAACCCAATGCGGGACAAAAACCATCTGCTGCTATCTTATTTTAATATAAGAAAAACCTATTTACAATATTGTACTGGTGCAGACTCATACCAGTACGCAGGCACCCAGCTGCAGAAGGCTATAACCTTCTCTCATTCTCCAGCTTCTACTGGAAGGGAGCTACAATCCCCTAGCTCTTTAACTAGCCGATCTCTTTACTAGTACCTAGGTGTTGACATACATAAGGCTCCAACCTTCACTCATTTTCTAGCTTCTACTGGAAGGGAGCTCCAACCCACTAGCTCTTGTACTAGCCGATCCATTTACTACTATGTAGGTGAAAGCCTCCAGAAGGCTCCAACTTTCACTCCTTTTCTAGCTACTACTAGAAGGGAGCTCCAACCCCCTGGCTCTTATATTGGCCGTTCAATTTACTAGTACGTAGGTTCCAGCCTACAGAAGGCTCCAACCTTCACTTGTTTTCCAGCTGCTATTGAATGGGAGCTCCAACCCCCTGGCTCTTGTGCTAGCCGATATGTTTACCAGTAAGTAGGTGTCGGCCTATAGAAGGATACGACCTTCTCTCTTCCTCCAGGGACCACATTTCATAAATTTTCAAACTGGATACTCCTGGAATACAACACCACAATCTAAAGGCCACGCTTCATCCAATTTTCATACTAGATCCATTAGTAACATTGAAGCTCAAAATCAGTCACAACTGCAATACAACCATCAAATACATCTGCATCAACCAATCATTGAAACTCAATCATCAATCTATGAATCAATCATAATTGAATCAATCAATCATTGAAAACCCATTATCGCTGAAGCAAATCACAATCAATCAATCTGAACATTCAAAACACTATCACTAGAACACAAAGCAAAACACAGAACTCTGCATTAATAAAAAGAAGAAACTGCAAATTCAAACATCATATTTCATAATGTATATGCTACTTTGATGTGCCAAACCAACGTGTATACGTGCTTTTATCAAAGCAAACCAACGTACAGATCTGCAAACACTAACTTAAAAACTTCACAGCTATTCTAGACTACAGTCATACCCAGATCATAACATTTGCAGAGTAAAACATGCGTCAGTATTAAGATCTAGATTATCCATGATTAAACCACATAATGATAATTCATTTCAGGTCTTACGATCCTGATCCATCATCCATCATCAACCACTTAGGTGCATCCTTAGTTAAGATCAAGCAAAGCATCCGAAACCCATAACCTGCATATTTGATCTAACACTTCATAAGATATTCAATATTTGCACACATTGGCATAATGATATACTCCTTCTTATATATTTTTTGGCCTTTCTCAATACCTCCGACCAAAACCACTTAGGACCAATACCTTGGACCAATTACTTCGGATCAATACCTCAGACCAAATACCTTGGACCAAATACCTCGATCAATACCTTGGAGCAAAACCTTGATTTTCCATCCCATACGCGCTTTTCCTTCTGTGAAAGTGTGTGTATATGTATACGCTCATTTTGTTCTGTTAACCCACGTGTATACGCTGCTTGGACAAAGTCAACCAGCCTATACTTCTTAAACCACTCTCTTTCTTCAATCTCTAAAGTCTAATTTGTAATCCTTTGATGTTAACCTGTTGCACTGTGAACTATAATTTGTGTGAGTTGCCATCAAGGACAACACCTCTATCGTAATGCTAACAAGAATGCCTTTCTAGAAGCCTTGGAGTTTGATTTGACCATCAAGCATGAAATTAGACATATGTTCCTCAGCAAGCCAACTTCTGAGGGGTACAGGAAGTGGATGAAATATTTAGAAAGATGGCAAATTTGGAAATCCCAAGTGAATGCAGATGGGATCAATTGTGTGAAACAATTGAGTAATTTCTGATCCTAACATTATGATAGCTCATAAGCTTTTTCAGGCCAGATCATCAACAAATTCCCAAAAGATATAGCCACCTCTTCAGTGGTTTCTTAGTTCCTACAATATTGTCCTATTTTTGTAATTTTGTCCTATTTTAGTATGTTGTTCCAACAGATCGTAGATCTTTTTCAAAGTTTTGTATAAATAACTCCTTCTTTGAATTATTATGGGTTGAACCCTTGAGCAAGCTATCAAGTAGATTTGTACTAAGCTAAAGCATTTTTTGGAATAATAAATGATTCTGGATTTATCGCATATGGTATGTTTCTCAGTGAGTTCTGTTTCATGTTATTCATTCATTATATTTTTTTATATATAAATTAAGTCTTTTACAGTAATCTGGATAAAATCTAACCGAATTTCAGTATTATTTTGAATTCCCTGTGAAGTTCTGCTCATAAATAAGAGAATAATTTACAAAACTGTTTGTTATAGTAAGCTCCTCTTTAATTAATAATGACATCAGATATCTGTAACAGTTTGATTATACTTTATTGGTTAAGAAAACATTGTTTTCTTAATTTCTTCTTACAGTTTGTTAAGTATTTAGTTTTAATATGAAATGAATTATACTTCTTTATGCTTTACTTTTCCACTGCATTAAAATTAAATAAACTTTGTGGAATTAAAGAACAACCTTTCATTTTACTTGGAAATCTATCTGAGTTTAAAGCAGTTGTTTATAAATTGTTCACTGGTCATCCAACAATTCAAAACAAAAAAACATTATAGATGCTTTGGCATAACTAATTGACCTAGACTTATGTCAAAGGACAACACCATGCATGCTTTCTCTAGGAGGATGAACCATTTTAATGTCAAAAATTTACAGGACATGCACCCCGATGGAATGGTCAAAGAAATGAATTTTAATGTTGATTCTTTTGATTTTGTGAGTCTAGTATGTTGGATAACACATGAAAGGGCTAACTTTTATAATCTCTCATAAATTGTGAGAGATATTGAACTTAGTTCATTCATAGATACAGGGGTGTATGCATATGATCTCTATTGGTGGTTAAGACTATGATTTTTATAAATGCCAATTCAGTAGAAAGACACATGTTGCGATTATGATTATGAAAACTAAGATATTTAACTCCTTTAGGAATTTTGTTGCTTTGGTGGACAAAAAAACTAGTAAACATAGTTTGATGTGGTATTTAAAATTTGATGGGATTATAAGGGGAAAGTATACACTATGTTGTGCATAGAAAGAAAAACAAGATAAAGGGGTAATCATACCCAAGTAGAGATTTTAAGTCCCATAATATCTAATGCAAAAGTGAGGTGAAAGATTTGGGCTGAAGCACTTGCAACGTTTTGTCACTAGGCCTATCTATTACCTAGTCCACTCATGGGTGACATGAAGCTAGAGGAATCTTGAAGTGGAAAAAAGATATTTATTTGTCACTTAAGATTAGGCCTATCTATTACCTAGTCCACTCATGGGTGACATGAAGCTAGAGGAATCTTGAAGTGGAAAAAAGATATTTATTTGTCACTTAAGATTATTTCATTGAGAGTCTTATATACATGAAACTAGGGAAACCAAGATATTTTTTTATCAAAATATATAATTTGTGTGTTGATTGCATATATTGGTATTATGAGCTTCTATATGAGCACATGAGTAATTATAATTGAGATTTAATCTTCAATGAAGAGGGATATGGAGAAATTGAATTAAATAATCCACTTGATGTAAGACATGTACTACAAATAGTGGAAAAAAATAAAATTATGTCATTAGTAGAGAAGAAGAATGCTTAGGAACATATATATTTTTCAACATACATGATAGCCACATTGACAAAAAATACATGATAAACAACATATTTAGAAGCCCACAACACAATATCTAATCCTAATGGAGAATATAGAGCTTGGTTCAACTCTAATACAATATATATATGCACATAAGGATCACATAATTTAAATCACAATCGTGTTAGTCAAGGAGAACATGCAAGGTTTCCCAAAACATCTCAACAGTCTAGGATAAGCCATGAATCTAAGAGTCAATTTGAAAGGCATGGTTATGGTAGTGAATATCTTCTCCTCCATGCTATTAGTAAGCTCACATGATTATAATATGAATCTTTTTCATCTTCATGGGTAGCTCAAGCGGCAATGGTCGTGGAATGATGTCTCACTGAGCCAGAGATCTTGGGTTCGAATCTTGTGCTACCCTTCCCCCTAGTGGTGTGAATAATGGTCATGTAAAACTCGAAAATCAAAGATTCCTACCAAACTTACGAAAAAAACAAAAAAAAATATGAATCTTTTTCATTCAACATACTCTCCTCAAATTGTAAAAAAATGTTAATGCCCCTACCAACACCTTATTTCTTCTCTCAAACTCCTACCAATTCAATGAACATAATAAACAGACTTATCTTATGATTCATAATGTTAATATATTATCAAACCCTAATTTATATTAAAATGCACGCTACTTTTCAACACTATAAAATTCAAACATATAGACCTATAAAGCACAAAACCAAATAGAGAAATTGTTGTCATGATTGTTATGTCCTTATGAATGTTGACTTCCACAATGATATACTTAGATTGCATCATTCTCATGTCCAATAATGGACCATTATAGCCTTATAGTACCCATTATTCAAAATTTTGCATGATAAATATGGGGCAAATGGATGAATGTCTTCCAACTATCACTTGTGAGATACTTTCTAATACTTCTCGCATTACCCTATGAATATAAAGTGGCCCTTGAAATTTGTTAGCCACCATATTCCTAAATATAATATCTTGATTGTTTTCATTCTATTAGACAAGTGTCTTCCCATGACTCTATAATATGCCTCCATCATAAAATGCTTAATTTCTTATAGTGCAACACATATTGTCAATATTCCATTTATTCTAATCCTACAAAAGACACCTACAAGAAGATTAGATATTGTTGTTCTATTGATTGAACTTCTCTTCCACGTTATAGAAATTTTGTTTGGTGCTTATTCATTTAATTTTTTTTCCAAGGAAAATATTGCATAAAAACCCAATGGATTCTTCTCCACATTCGTGAATGTTATCCCCTACAAAGCCATTGATGTAGGTTACTTTTCCTCACCTAGGGAGATTTGACAAGGCACATGTTGGAACAAAATTGAGAAACTCCCAACAACATTAGGTGATCACCAATTAATAAATCCTTGGGTTTTATCCCTTTTAGTTTAACTAAGCATGTTCTCTATATATTAGATAAGATATCCTTCTATAAAAATTAAAATGACATGAAGAATATCCCTCCCCCTTCTTTCTCTTACTCATGGTTTTCTAAGTAAGAGATCTAGTTTAGTTTCATAGGAGCTTTTATTTTCTTAAACAAATTCCCAAAATCATTCTTCGAATAACATGAGACACATGATTGGCATTCGTAAGAAGATCACCATATTCAAAATATATTTGAAAGCTTGATGGCCCACAAAAATTTGGAAAATGGAACTTTTGTTTTGTACCAGAGGAACCATGTAGCTCACCTGACACATAACTACCAGTAAATCTCTTAGGGTTTATGCGCTGTCCTCCTCCATGTAAATCAAGATCACTACAAGGGGGATTTGAACCTAGGTCTTCCTTGTATCAACAATTTCATGAATTTCAAATTAACCATTTTAGTTCCCCCCTAGGGAAAAAAATTGTACTTATTCACATGAAAGCAATGCAAAACCTTTTATGATGCATATAATAACCACAACACTTCTTGCTCCATTATGCTGTAACTGTTCTCTATTGGAAATGGTTTTCTATCGAAAAAATGGATGGTACACATCCCTATCATTTTCCTATGATAGGTAAAATCTAATCATAATCCCTAAACATTCCACATGGAAATAAAAACTGTGTTTTAAAATGTGACATGTGACAAACTGCAATATGGGCCAAAACCATTGTATTAAACACTTTTGTTATTTTTTCAATCACGTTGCTGAACTTACAGTGATGATTATGAAACTTTGGTTCAAAACATTAGGGGTTGCTAGATTTTGTCTATGGGTGATTGCATGAAGATATTTTACAATTTTGGCCCAAATGTGGCGATGAAATTTCAAGTTTTCCCTCTTTTATCAAATTAAAGAACATAGAATTCATATAAGCATTGTGAATTTTGATTTATAGGAAAAAGACAATATGTGGAGAATAATTTTATTGTCCTAATGATAGTTTTTTCAAAAACATTTAGTGTCATATAATCTCTCAATTTTCCATTAAATGCAATACTTGTCCTTGCATTTTTTCGCACAACTTAAGAGGTATGCTTATGTTCTTTAAACAAATTGAAAAACTATGAGTACCCTTTTGAAGAGGATTCATAAACAAAGAAATTGGTCTTTTTTGAAAAATTTTCGTTCTGTTATTTTATGTTATTGAATTTTTATTCATCCCCTTTGAAACAGTCCAGAAAAAATTCAAGCATTATGTTTAAAAGAAATTAGATGAAAAATATAATATGAATTCGAAAGTGTCAAACTCATATGAAAATTGGATAGAGGATTCTTTCATAAATCTAACATGATAAACTTTGCCACTTAAGGACAATTTCTGCCCTATATCCGCCAAAGTACAAAATGGGGTCGCAGAGAAATTTGTAGAAGGGGTGTTGAAACTATGACAGTGAGGACCTCACGAGCTCGATCGAGTGCTTAAATTAAAAATTAAAACTTCTCGATTGAGCATTAAAGAAACCCTCAATTGATTCATAAAGGTGGTTAACCAGTGGCCTGATGAAGGAAATATCTCAATTGAGCCATTAAAAGGCTACCCACCACCAACTGCCTGCCAACTTTTGTTAATGTTATTTATGTAAAATACTATGTCTTTTGGGCTAGATTGAGCCTATGTTGTTAGCCCCCAAAAAAAAGAGTCTAAACTCAAATGTAAAAAAATAAGAATAAGCATTCATTCATAGATAAATATGTTAGCATGAAAATTACACAAGGATTCAAAAAAAACATGGGAAATTCGAGATTTGGATCTAGAAAAGGAAAGAAATTGCCATCCATGGAGGAAATGTGAGAAAAAACTAGAGAAAACATGAGAAAAAAAGGTCAGACATTGAGAGAACAAGAATATCATGCAATTCAAGAATTTCATGCAAATACATGTAATTAAAATTGTCTCATTTCACATATTACTTGCTCCATATTGTATACATTAGGAAATATGATAGAAAGCCAGAAAAAATGGAGAAAGAAGCAATAAAACTAAGATAAAATAAGCATTGAAAGTAATACCATGTAGTTAAAAATAGAGAAGAAACAACAACTAAACAAAACCCCTTGAAACCGTGGAAACCATTGAAAACCACTTGAAACCAGGAAAATTATTGAAAACCACTTGAAATCGTGCAAATTATTTAAAACTAATAGAAACCATGGTTTATTGGAATTTTTTGAAACTACTTGAATTCATGCAAATTATGAACCACCTTCGAATTGTAATGGTTTAGGATAACCCACAAAAACTAAGGATCTTATTTAATGAAGGAAAAATAAAGTAACATAATTTCCATATATTAATTACATGACTTACAATTCATGGAATTTTTTTTACAAGAGGGATTAGCAAAAATGGTTGTCACACAGGTGCTACAAAACCTATATATATTAGTTTTCCTAATGTTTGATATACTTATACGAGTTAAAAGAGATAAAATGTGTCAAGATATAGAAGGAGGAAAAATATCCCACCTTCCAATGTGCATGTTGAGAATACATTCTTTGTTAAACATAGATAAAAACATTAAATTTTCATAATATTCGTCATCATATATAACATATAATGGTTCCTTGAATCCTAAGTGACGATCCCTACCTTGAACTTGAAATTATAACAATTATGATAACAATGTATATTCATTGTTGATAAGACCTTGAAGCATATTTCTTGTTCTCTAAATACACTAAAACCTCTATCTCTTGATTTCTTTTTGTTTCCTTATCAACAATTTTCTTGGCTTTCTCATACTTCTGATCACACATTTCTTCCATTTTTATATGGAATCGTGAAATTCTCTGTAGTTATGATAAGTTCTTCGTTTAAGAAAGTTATTCTTACGATTGTTTTATGGTAATCTTAGTTACACATTTTGAAAAGATAAATTATATGGTGCTTCTAATGAAGAATTGTTTTTATAACTAATTTTGATTTTGTATAGTAGGATTTCAAATATTAAAATACTTAAAAACTAGTTGAATAAGTTCCTTATTGTATCATGAAGTGTGTATTTATGTATTGTATGGATTTTTTCTCACAATTTATCTTATCTTAGAATAACAAGAGACACGTGCTTGGCCTTCCTAAGAAGATCACCATATTCAAAATATACTTCAAAGCTAGATGGTCCACAAACAAGTGGAAAATGGAACTTTTTTTTTTTACTAGAGGAATCAAATAGGCCACCTAACACATAGCTACTAGTAAACCTATGGGGGTGTACGAGTTGTCATCCTTCAGTTGTCCTCCTTGTGTTTATTACACTATGGTGTAACTCTTCTTTATTGGAAATGGTTTTCTATTTAAAAAAAAAAAATGGATGGTACACATCCCTATCATTTGCTTATGAGATAAAAGATCATGCAATTCAAGAAATTCATGCAAATACATGTAATTCAGTTTGTCTCACTTCTCATATTACTTTCTCCATATTGTATGCATTAGGAAATATTATTGAAAACCATAAACAATTGCAGAATGAAATAATAAATCTAAGATAAAATAACCATTGAAAGTAATTCCATGTAGTTAAAAATATAGATGTAACAACAACTAAAGAAAACTACTTGAAACCGTGAAAATGATTGAAAACCAATTCAAACCATACAGATTATTGAAAACCACTTGAAAACATGCAAATTATTTAAAATGACTGGAAACCATGGTTAATTGGAATTTTCTTAAACCACTTAAATTCATGCAAATTATGAACCACCTTCGAATTGTAATGGTTTAGGATACCACACAAAATCTAAGGATGTGATTTAATCGAAGAAAAACATTGTAACATAATTTCCATATTAGTTACATGACTTACAATTCATGGAATTGTTTTCCAAGAGGAATTAACAAATATGATTGTCACATAGGTGCTACAAAAAATATAAACATTAGTTTGATTAATGTTTGATATCCTTGTAGGGATTCAAAGAGAGAAAATGTGTCAAGATCTAGAAGGAGTAAAAATATCCCACCTTCCAATGTGCATGTTGAGAAGACATTCTTTTTTAAAAATATATAAAAACATTAATTTTTCATAACATTTATCATCATATATAACATCTAATGGTTCCTTGAATCCTAAGTGATGATCCCTACATTGAATTTGAACTTGTAACAATGATGATAACAATGTATATTCATTGTTTTTTTCCCTTGGAAAAATATGGGCAGATCAACCCTGAAGGGAATCTTTTAAAGCCGTCGGCCAGACTAGAAAGCCTAACCCCAAGGGCATAAAGGAGAATTGACCCTGTGACTTGCAGATTGGTGAGGTAATTAACAACCGGGACTCGACCAGTTGAGCTAACCCTTGGGGCTTAATGTATATTCATCATTGATTAGACCTTGAAACATATTCCTTGTTCTCTAAATCCACTACAACCTCTATCTCTTGTTTCCTTTTTTTTCTTTATCAACGATTTCTTTGGCTTTCTCATGCTTCTCATCCCACATTTCTTCCACTTTTTATATGGAATTGTGAAATTCTTTGTAGTTTCTTCCTTTAATAAATTTATTCTTACTATTGTTTTACGGTAATTTTAGTTACACGTTTTGAAATGCTAAACGATATGGTGCTTCTAATGAAGAAAACAATTTCTAACTAAATTTATTTTGTATAGTAGGATTTCAAATATTAAAATACTTAAAAACTAGTTGAACAGGTTCGTTATTGTCTCATGGAATGCGTATATATGTATTGTATGGTTTTTTTGTCACAAATTATCTTATAGTTGATTAAATTTGTATAAATTTATAGATATACTTTTTGTTTTCTCTCGTGAAATAAACTTGGCCCTTCCATTTGGTAATCACCAGCTTGATTTTTCAAGAGTCTCTCATTGTATCAAATTCAAAAGATTCACCATATCATTAAATTCTAAGCAATAATTTCCTTTGAAATATGTATTTAGATTTCCTTTATAAGAATTTAAACTTAATTTTTATTAGTGTTTTGTTCAACAACCTTGCAAATTATTAAATAATGTCTTCTTCATCAACTTTACTAGATCTTCATCGTCTTCTCATTTTTGAGATACTCTCTCTGGTTTTTTTAGTAAACTCTTCAAATCTTCTAATTTATTCCTAACACCTATTATTTTTTAATCACTTAAATCTAGTTGATTCAATTCTCACAATCCATTTTACTTGACATTGGATTTAAATAATTGAAATGTTTGGTAAATGAGATATATGAAAAAAATTATAATACTGTCCTTGTTACAGTAGGGATCACTTTTAGTTTGGGATTTATATAATCTTTTGAATAAATGGAAAATTGTTGTTAATAAGAAGTAATTTTGGAAAATGTCTTGAAATTCTTCACTTGGTAAATGTTATTTATTGTGAAACCAAACAAAGCTTCAAACCTACATTCACTAGTAAAATTTTGGGGTTATATCTAACAATAGATCACCTTTATCACACACCCTTCAATCCTATACCCAAATGGTTTTAATATTTTTCATTTCTTAAAAATGTGTTGGGAGGAGAGTGAAAAGAGATTATCGATTATGGGACTAGATTACTTGGGAAATAGGTATATATTGACAATTCACTCTCTAATTTCCCTAATTTTATTGTTAACACCTATTATTTTTAAATTGTTTTTCTCTTTCCTTGTTCTCACAATCCATTTTAGTTGGCATTTAATATTAATTCAAACGTTTGGTGAATGAGATGTATGAAAAAAATATAACACCATCTATGTTGTAGAGATGACTTTTAAAAGTAATGATCATCAAGAAACAAATCATTAAGGATGTCTTCATCAGTGACTTAGGGAATATTGAACATTAAAACAATGAAAGCCAACAATTTCTTAGAATTTGAAATGACAAAATTTCTAATGAAACTCTTATAAGATAAGAATCCATTTTTAATACTTGCCCCTAATGATCTTATGACCAAGAATGTGCTCCATGGGGTCGGAATCTGCAATGACTATGTTTTTTCGCAGGAGTATGTAATGCCATAATTTTTGGAAAGCATGAACAACTACTAATGTCAACTTCTTAACTTGTGAATAACGAAGTTTGGGTCCAACAAGACCTTTGATAATATTATATATCATGTGTTCCTTCTGCATATCATCTTCCTTACAAACATCATAATCTATGGTGGATTTAGATGCCGCAAGATAGAATAGAATATCTTAAATGTAATGAAAAAGGCTCAATGGTACTTTTGACATCAAGGAATTATTTAAGGAAAAAAATATCTATGTACTTGGTAATCTCATATGAAATGCATAGCCTTCTTCAATATGTGCACGAATCGCCTCACTGTCTCATCATAGTTGGAAATGAATCTATGCAAGATTTTTTTCCCTCCCTTAGAAACTTTGAAGTTGGAGACCAAGAAGGAGGAAATTTAAGAATAACCTCAACCTTTAAGGGATCTACAAGAGTCCCATACTTGGACACAATAAACCCAAGTAAAATACTAGACACCACATAGAAAATACACTTATGTGGGTTCAATCAAATGTTATAGTATCAACAATAAGTAAAAATTTCTTGAATATGGACAGGATGATCCTCACACCATTGAGATCAAGTAGCAAGAGAATCAAGAAATGCCTCTATTTTCGATTTGATGTCATAGGAAAGAATACAACATGGCATGCTAAAATTTGGCCCTAACATTTTTAAGACCAAATGACAAATTGTTATATGCAAATGTATCCCAATGACAAAAAAAAAATCATTTTTTGTCGATCCTCTTATCAGAGTTGTATTTGATTATGGCGAAAGAAGCCATTCCTATATGAGAGAACTAACCTTCGATTCATTCATCAATTATCTAGTTAGTGGTCAGGGTGTGGATAATTATATTTTGGATATGCTTTGTTCAAATCTATTATAATCAACACAAACCCAAATATTACCCTATTTTTGGGTGACTAAAATGAGATTACATAGTCATTCCCTCAAGGAAACCAACCTCAAGCAATTTCTTAACTTATTCGTTAATGGTGGCTTCCTTGTGAGGGTTCATTGGTCGAAACTTCTACTAAATAGGTTTTGGCATTGCCATACACCTTTATCTCATGTTCTACAATTTGAGGGTCAATACCTAACATTGCATTGTATGACCAAAGAAAAAACATCATGAAATTCAGTAAATAGGCGAGTGTATAGTTCAATTTCTAAAGGAAAATAGTCTACATCTATTATAATGTTTTGCAAGACATTTGGCTTTTTAGAAATGTTGATGGATGTTGTCTTTAAGATGTTTTCCAAATTCATTTCAAAATAAATTTCATGTAACCTCATGATGGGATTGGTGCCACTCGACATTGCTAAGGGAAACAATGTTCTTAAAATTGTCATCGATGTGCTCCAAGCAAGAGGAATTGAAGATGATCGATGGTGAAGCTCATCACAAGGATGTTCCTCAATCAACATAGCCTCTAAGATGGCCTCATTAGAAGGCATCATAATATCAAGGAGGTCACAGGATGTGGACAACCGACAATGCTGGAGGGTCAATAGTATTGATCAAGCTCCACATCATGTGGAGAATTGAATCATAATTAGCTAATGCCAACTAGGTAACTAGGTAGGTAATCTTGATCACTATGAGTGTCATCTATGTTTTATAAGAATCAACCTCTAATGAAGAGGGCACCACCCAAAGATTGTAAGCCTCGAGATATTTTTTGCTGATAAAAAATACCATATTAAAGATGCTTATTAGGTAAGAATCTTTAAACAACCTTATGCCAAAACTATCATAATGTTGTAAAGAGTCACCACATTTACTTTGTAAATCAAAAGCCTAGAATGTGGTATTAGATGACGTAATGATTGGAAACCCAATAACTCGACGTGGAAATTACACAGGTAGAAGTGCGTTCATCCACAAGGCTTCAATGAATCATTAATTCAATTTCGTTGGAAAACCCTCTGCTACTTGTGTCATCCACATCCACTAATATAAGTGAGAAATGACGGATCAAAGAAGGGCAGCCATCGATCGCTATTGGATGTCCAATGTAAACTGTTCTGCTTCTAAATTTCATTAAAAAGGATCCCCATTGTGTCTTTTTATTTATGTCGCTTCTCGTTGCCACGCGTATGTTCCCACGTCTCCGCCCTCGATGTCCCCTTTTGCGTTGCGTTGGTTTTACGCTACCTTTAAGTGAATAAGAACAACACGAGCGTGGACTTTCAAACGCTTTTCCTTTCACTTGTTTAGGATACGTAAGGTAATCTGTCGTATAAATTTAAGCAGGGAACCCTTTTGAGTTATTTATATTCGTAAAGAGGAATAGCCCTCGACTTTTCCGACATTTTCCGGCGTTTCTACTCAGTTCCTTTTCCTGGAATTCGTGGGACATTCATTATTTTGGATAAGTAGCAACTTTTTAAGTTTTGGTTTTAGTGTAGTAACCTTTTTCTTTTATTAGTAGACGACTATTATGAGGCTATGAACTGCGTATACGTGTTTGCCATATAGTTTATATTTTATGATAAATATTTAAATATGTTATATTTATTATATAACAAAATAATATCTATTATTTTAAAATTTGTTAGAGATTTCGTATGTCTCTTTTCAGTATTGTTTTTCAGTCGAATTGATGGCCTATTCATTATTTTCTTGGTAAAGTGGAAACGTTTTAAGTTTGGTTTTAATGTGTAAACCTTTTGTATGATACACGAGGATTATGAGGCCATCGATGGAAAATATAGAAATGTTCTCTATTTAAATGTTTTTTTAATATCCATGGATGTGAAACGACTATACGTGTTTTCCATAATTACATATTTAAATATGTTATATTTAATATATTAAAAACTGTTTTAATTATTTTCATAACATATTAAATATGTTATATTTAATATATAAAATAATATTTAATATATTAAAATAATATATATATATGGATGGGAAAAAAATTAAAATAATAAGAAAAATATATATAAATTAGAATTTAAAGTACTGTGATAGCATTTATTATATAATATTTATTATGACTTATTAATTAATATCACAATCTTTCGAAATAGATTTTTTATTATTTATTATGAAATTTTAAATTATGACAATGTAAAGAATTTTAAATTCTAAATCATAATAGCGTAAATATGTGTTAAATTATCGTGTTTGATTTTATATAATTATTTATTTATTAAAAAAAAATTATTATTAAAAAATACTCTTATCAATCAATTTATTTTACTTTAAACAATAATAAAGTTGTATTAATTAGCTTTAACGTATTTTATATGTGTTTTTTCTGATGCTCCAAGTTAAATGCTCTAAATTTGAAGATTTTATATAGGTTTATTTATAATTTTTTTTATTGAAGATTTTATATTAGGTTTATTTATAATTTTTTATTTTAAATTAGATGTAGTGTTTTTTTTAGCTATTTAATATTAAATATTGATTTTCTATAATATGTCTATGAGAGGTCAAAGGATATTTAGAGAAAGAAATGGTTAATAATATTGCATAACTTAATAAAAGAGGAAATACCTCATTCCAAAAGCTAAGTTACATTAAAAAAAAACAATATAAAATAAGTGAATGGAAGGGTATCTTACATTAAGATATGAGATATGTGAGATAAAAGAGAAGAAAAAAAAGATTAATAAAGAAAATAAATGTGAAGAACTCAGGTATATTGAGGTTGGTAAGTTTCTAAATCACATTCTTATTATTGATGTAGTTTTGGTGTCTAAGGAGTTTGAAGATGTTTTCATATATATAAATCTCATGACTTAAAATCATTTTAATAGAATTTAGTGAATTAAAAAATTTAAATTAGTTGGATGTGATATTTGTAAGATGGAGATTATTCGAGATGGATCCAAAGTATAAAGTGAAGGTTAAGAAAGAATTCAACAATTTACTATTTGACTAATGAAGCTCCTTTATTCAATTTTGACTATAAGGAAAAGGAATGAGAATATTCATACTTGTATGGAATTTTAATGTCTCAATCAAGTGATGATAATATCCCTATCTTTAGATTCATTCACAAAGGAATTTATTGAAATAGTAAAAAAAATATAAATACATTCCTTATTGGATGGAAAAATGAGATAATCAAGTTTCTATTCGAGAGAAAGATCAGCCACTGACAATGTTTGCGATTAAGTGGAGAAAATCTACATCTTAAAAGATGTTAGTTGGACTCATCGATGCACCAACATGTTTTTCAAACATATTATTAAATATTTTGTAAGGACTTAATGAATTAGTATTTAGAAGTGTACATTGATGATTGCGAGTTCTTTGACTATATAAGCCATCATTTAGTAGACTTGAGAATGATGATGAATAGGTGCAAGGAGCTGAGAGTGTTCAAGAATATAAACAAGCCTCTATTTATATATTCATTTAGGAAGCTACTAAGACACATCATTTCAAGGGATGGAAGGTTGGTGAATCTAAACAAGGTGAAAGGAATGAAGGAGTTGGATCCTTTCTTGAACCTATTCTACATAAGTGTTTTTTTGTGATACATTAAATATTAAAAAAATTGAAAATTTATAGATGTATAGAAAATAACTTAGACATGCTTTTGAAAAATCACAAAGCATTGAAGTGGACAACTGAATGTCAAGTAACTTTTCAAACTTCAAAGGATAATTTTTTCCATATACCAATATTTATTTCCCTAATTGAAACAAGATTTTTCATTTCAATGTGGCCCCTTAAAGAATTTTCATTGGATCTAAGTTATGATAGATAATGGATAAGGATGTGCACCATCCAATTTTTATTCTCAGTAGAAAAATAGTTTTAATAGAGAAGAGTTACACCATGTTGGACGAAGAAGTTTTATGTGTACTATATCCATTATAGAAGGTTTTTTGTTTCTTTCTTGTGAATGAGTTCCATTTTTTGTGGATCATTGAGATTTGAAATAAATTTTAAGGTTGTGGTTCTAAGAAGGACAAGCATTTGGTTCATGTCATTATAAGAGAAAAAAATTAATAATTTTTTTCAAAAGAATGAAAGCCGATGTAGAACTAAAACACATCTCTTGCATAGAAAACTATGACCAATAGCAAGAAGAAGGAGGGAAATTCTTGATGTGAGTCTATTTTTTGTATAGAAATATCTTAGTTGAATATATATATATATATATTATATTATATTATAATTATATATATATATACATATATAGATATTGTGCTGCTTTTAAAATATAATGGATAAATCCCAAGGGATTAGTTTGATTGATGTCACGAATGTTGTTGGGAAATTCTCTATTTTGTTCTAGCACGTGCCTCACCAAATATGCCAAATTGAGGCACACAAACCTGCACCAATGGGTTTACTAGGGATGTCATCAATGAATGTGGGGAAACATCCCTTAAGTTTTGATGTCATTTTTTTCCTCAAAGGAAAATTGAATGGAAAATCACTGAATAAAATGCCTACAATATAGAGAAGAAGTTCAGTTAATAGAACAACAATATTGTAGCTTCTTGTATGTGTCCTGTGTAGAAATAAAATAAATGGAATATGTATCCCTCTATAAAACAAAAAGAATTCAATAATGGAAGCATATTGTCAAATTCATCGGAGAATAATTTTATAAGACGTAGAAAATAAATAAGATTTTATGTTTAGGGCTATCTTGATTAGCAAATTTCAAGAAACATAGCCAAAAGGCATCTTAGAGTGATAGGTGGGAAATTTTCATCCATTCACCCCGTCTTGATGATGTAAATTTTTTAGCAATGGAAATTATAGGGCTAGAATGGTCCAATATCAACAATGGGAATGATGCATTCTAGCTATGGCATTGTAGAAATCATCATCCATAGACGAACCAGAACATTGATAACAAATTTTCTATTTAAATATATGTTTTATAGGCTATATATTTAACTATATCACATTACAAAAGAAGTTCATTTTAAAATGACTTTTCATCAAGGATTTCATAAATATTTGAAACATTATGCATCCTCAAATAAGTCCATATCATGTAGGGTAAATAGGCAAGAAGTTGGGAGAATGAATAAGGTATTGGTTGGGACATTAACAAATATTCAAGATTTAAAGAGGAGATATTGAATGAATAATGGTCATGTTAGAGTCATTAAATATGATGAAAGAGATAAACTTTACTACAATAACAATGGCTTTCAAATTGACTTCTAACTTTATGGCTTATCTCAAACTATGGAGACACTTTGATAACTTTCATGTTCTCCTTCAATACAATAATCCCCTATATTAAAGGTGATTTAAATTGTAATATCACCCAAAAATAAAATAAAATTGTGTGATAAACTTCTAAATAAACCATATTAAATCTTATTTATTTAAAGATTATCATCTATGCTAAAAATAAAAATAAAAAATAAAAGAATATTCCTAACCATACTTCTACTCTACAATGATAAAATTTCACTCCCTTTCACTATTTTTATATATCACCCATATCATATCAAATTATACTTTTTAAACATTCAATTTCCTAATCTTCATCTTCAAAAATAACAACTACATATCGTACTAACACACTACTTTTTGCTATTCAATTTCACTATATATAATACCAACACTCTACTTTTTAGCTACTCAATTTCACCGTTCTCCTCTTTCTCCGAACCTAACATCTCCGATTTTTTTTTTTATTTTTTCCCCGGGTGACAACATCTCAATTATTAATAGTTATGTGGTCTTCTACAATCCATATCTTGTACCCCTTGATTCCAGTGGGCTCTCCAAAAAAACCCATTGGTTGGTGACCAACGACACTGGCGGGAACCAATTACAAGTGACGCGAAGAAACCTAGTACAGTGCATTATGATTAGAAGTAGACACACCCAATTCCACGCAGAATGTTAATTTATATCATGATTAACAGAAATGCATTTGTACACTACAAATAATTTACATAAAGCATTTGTTAATTTGCATAATGGGAATCCTTCTCATCATCACATTTCATGGCTACACATGCATGCTTATATGACAACTATATAAACTAAAATTTTATTTCGGTCTCTGATAACTACATGTTATCTTAATTTCCTTGCACGGCCAATATGATCCACAATCCACCAATCAACATGGGAATTCCTAACTGCACCATTACCCAAACAAACGAGTATTGCAGATGAATTTGTGGAATGCTGTGAATTGTTCATGACGCTAGCAACTTCGTCTGTAGATTCCGCAGAGGCTATTCCAAGAGTCCTCTCGCTGCATTTTCAGCTGGCGGTAGAAATCTCCTATGAATGATTCAGCCTTCACGTACAGTTCCTCGGCGCTCAATGGCATCCCCTCTTCGTCGCCATGCAATTTATTACTCTCTTCATCACATTCCACCATTACGACTTCATCTTTAAGGTGCGCTTCATTTCCCATATGAGTGGAAATCTCGAACACAACCAATTGAGGAGGAGGAGATGTTCTGGGCGCCACCAGGGTGCAGGATCCAGTAACTGTCATATCCCTGACACTGGAAACCTTTGTCGTAGATCTTCTCAATAGTGATTTCTTCGGATACAAAGCAGCGGCCGGGGTCAAAGTGGCCTTCAAATCTTTGAAGCTTCTTGTAACGCCCTGGAGACCGGGGGCTCCGCACGACGACGGGCGGCCCGAACGACAGTGAACGAACTCTCACCCACCGGACCGTTCAAGCAACCCGACACGAATTGGTCGTTGGGCAAAGCGGGTGATCGTGGAACGATGGCGGTGGGCGACACGACAGTGCGCCCACCTGCCCCAAACACCGAACGATCTATCAACCGGGGACTACGAGGTGGTTAACCGGACAGCAGGGCGGACGTCTACATGGACAGTGCGAAGAACCAACAGTGGACCGGGCGAACGAACAGCCCACCCGAACGGTTAAACAAACAGTCCACGCAGGCAGGGCGGCACGGAGTGCGCCCGCCCGAACGACACACCCGGCGAACGATGAAGTGCAAGGACCGAACAGCTATTGCGACGTGGACAAGCACAAGAGATCGGGCGCGCGGTAATACAAAGGGAGACGGGCTGACGGGCTTATACCGTGGCATGGGCAGCCATATGAAATAAGGCCGACCCGCCGAACGGTTGGGTGACACGACTCCTCAAACGAGTCGGCCAAAGAGTTTGGGCGACGTTCAATACAATCACACGTCGACTCATGGAGTTGGGGCGGCGGAATAACAATACGGGGGTCGGTTTGGAGTAACCGACACCCCTTACACTTGGCGTGGATCCGTATATATATGGGGAGCGCTCAAATCATTCAAGGCATCAAGGAAGTCGATCAATCATTCGGTCTTTGATCTATCTCTCAAGGAATCTACACGAAGTAGCAAGGGCGAAAATGTGAAGAGGACTTGGCTCAAGAAGTGGCAAAGAGGTCAGGGATAGCGCAGTGCGACTGCAGGCCGAGTGTAAGTGCAGAATCGGGGTGTGGGTACACGTCGGGCACATTCCTGAACGACCGCGGGTCATTCACAAATTATAAATAGTTCAGCGAAGTGTCAAAGGGCCGCGGCTCTCTATACAGCACACGGGAACGGACTATTGGCCGCGGGCCACCCTTACAGCAGGGCGTCGAGAGCGCACGGTGAATTACAGCAGTCATAAAACTCTGTTGAACGCTCGGGCAGGGACTGAACGACAGTGCAAGTGCCGACCGTCGGTCAAGACTTGGGTTAAAACAACAGTGGACAATTGTAAAAGCCGTGAGGCTCGAAAGAGCTCACGCTATTGTAAATTGAACTATCAAGTTATAAAACATTTGGAACGCAGTTCGTTCGGGCACTGGTTCCACCCATATATTCTTGTGTGTTGAAGTTTATTGTGGGTTTATGAATGCTGGTTATGATTTATGCTGAACGGTTATAAGTTAACTGATATAAGTAAATTATATGGAAGTTAATTATATGGATTGTTTAGCTGTGGTATGTTAATGAAAATAACACTAATAAAGGGATAAATTGGTGTTGGAAGTTAGTAGAGGCGTAGTCCGTATATACCCGAACCCGGTATAAGGCTGTGCCGCACCTCCCGTTTAACGAAAAAAAGTTACGGGGGCGTGACAGATGGTATCAGAGCCAGGTTGGAGCTAGTGGACGGATCGTTTGTGACAGTTGACAGGGTTGGACAGCGAAGAACGAAGTGCAGGTTCGGGGCGTTCAAACAGTGAACGGGCAAACAATCTACCGGGTAGACATGGCAATCATAGCCATGGTACGAGAGGAACCGATAGTACAAAGGGACTTGGGCGGTTGGGAGGCGGACGAGATACAACGACGCCTGAACGCTTGGGAAACAAGTTGCGCCATCCTTCAAGCCGAGGCTGATCAGGCACAAGAAAAGTGCACCAAGCTCAGGAGGGAGTTGGACGAACTCGCAAAGCGGTGCCAAGAAGCGCTCAAGCTCCGTGACGATGAATTAATGAAGTCTGATACCCAAGGAATCTTTAACAAAAGGGCCCGACTACGAGAAGCGAAGGCCAGGTTAGGAGCCGAAATAGAGCGGGTCGAAGAGGAGATGAGACGAAGACTCCTTGAGAAGGAGACAATAATCAAACAGCAAAAGATCGGCCATAATGGACGGGAAGTTCCGGATGACCGAAATAAATAGGCCGAGGGCTCCCGAAAAGTGGCCAATGGGATATCCCACGAGACTGATGGTAGTTCGGCTATGGCAAAGCTTGAGGCAAGGCAAGCACAACCGAGACCGAGTTCTTCAGCAGAGCAAGGTGGGATCGAAGTAAGGAAGTTTATGAGGTGCTGGCAGTGCGGAGGACCTCATATGAAGAAGCTGTGCCGCTCTAGAGTGAGGAGACCAGCCACAAGACAAGACCCGACAGTTCAGTCACTTTCGGACAGAATCAGAGATCTGTCAAGGTGACTGGAACTGGTAGAAGGCAGGATCGAGAGAAGTGTCACGGAAGCAGAACCACACCGAGAACGAACCAAGGTCGGAAGACATTATGGGGAGATAGGGACTGGTCGTGCAGGACCGATGACACGGTTTCGACCCGACATAGAAGCAAGGATGAGAACATGGAGAGACACTCGAAGAGAGTACCTCCGGCGGTTAGACTCGACGGACAAAGGTGAGCCACCCGACTCACCCCCTCCGGGAGCTGCTTAAATGAAACCGGAGGCTGGGCTCACAGTTGGCTACTCAAGGCAGTGAGCCCGTAAGGAGATTGGGCAGGATGGTCCGATGTGCAGCAGAAAAGTGGGGTTCCCACAAGCCTGGGCAGAGCACCGAAACTGTGGGTGACCATATGACACCTACGCCGAGGTCCATACATGGTGACTTGGAGGTTTGATACATTGAGGAACCTGGTCGATGTCTAAATTCCGACTTGATGTAGTATGGGATACATACTCCCGGGACGTGCATTGGATCACAAAATGGGAGGGGGACTTGATGAGGAGAACCGAAGGGGGCATGATGGTATGGAGGTTGTCGGGACGACAACGGAATAAGGTGGGGGAGGATGTAACGCCCTGGAGACCGGGCACTCCGCACGACGACGGGCGGCCCGAACGACAATGAACGAACTCTCACCCACCGGACCGTTCAAGCAACCCGACACGAATTGGTCGTTGGGCAAAGCGGGTGATCGTGGAGCGATGGCGGTGGGCGACACGACAGTGCGCCCACCCACCCCAAACACCGAACGATCTATCAACCGGGGACTACGAGGTGGTTAACCGGACAGCAGGGCGGACGTCTACATGGACAGTGCGAAGAACCAACAGTGGACCGGGCGAATGAACAGCCCACCCAAACGGTTAAACAAACAGTCCACGCAGGCAACGCGGCATGGAATGCGCCCGCCCGAACGACACACCCGGCGAACGATGAAGTGCAAGGACCGAACAGCTATTGCGACGTGGACAAGCACAAGAGATCGGGCGCGCGGTAATACAAAGGGAGACGGGCTTATACCGTGGCATGGGCGGCCATATGAAATAAGGCCGACCCGCCGAACGGTTGGGTGACACGACTCCTCAAACGAGTCGGCCAAAGAGTTTGGGCAACGTTCAATACAATCACACGTCGGCTCATGGAGTTGGGGCGACGGAATAACAATATGGGGGTCGGTTTGGAGTAACCGACACCCCTTACACTTGGCGTGGATCCGTATATATATGGGGAGCGCTCAAATCATTCAAGGCATCAAGGAAGTCGATCAATCATTCGGTCTTTGATCTATCTCTCAAGGAATCTACACGAAGTAGCAAGGGCGAAAATGTGAAGAGGACTTCGCTCAAGAAGTGGCGAAGAGGTCGGGGATAGCGCAGTGCGACTGCAGGCTGAGTGTAAGTGCAGAACCGGGGTGTGGGTACACGTCGGGCACATTCCTGAACGACCGCGGGTCGTTCACAAATTATAAACAATTCGGTGAAGTGTCAAAGGGCCGCGGGTCTCTAAACAGCACACGGGAACGGACTATTGGCCACGGGCCACCGTTACAGCAGGGCGCCGAGAGCGCACGGTGAATTACAGCAGTCATAAAACTCTGTTGAACGCTTGGGCAGGGACTGAACGACAGTGCAAGTGCCGACCGTCGGTCAAGACTTGGGTTAAAACAACAGTGGACAATTGTAAAAGCCGTGAGGCTCGAAAGAGCTCACGCTGTTGTAAATTGAACTATCAAGTTATAAAACATTTGGAACGCAGTTCGTTCGGGGACTGGTTCTGCCCATATATTCTTGTGTGTTGAAGTTTATTGTGGGTTTATGAATGTTGGTTATGATTTATGCTGAACGGTTATAAGTTAACTGATATAAGTAAATTATATGGAAGTTAATTATATGGATTGTTTAGCTGTGGTATGTTAATGAAAATAACACTAATAAAGGGATAAATTGGTGTTGGAAGTTAGTAGAGGCGTAGTCCGTATATACCCGAACCCAGTATAAGGCGGTGCCGCACCTCCCGTTTAACGAAAAAAAGTTACGGGGGCGTGACACTTCTGCTTCTGCATTCAATTACGAGCGCAGCAGCTAGTTTTTGAAGTTCAGCTGGAGATTCAACCGGGCTGAAATTGTTATCTAGTGGATCAGCTAAGTTAGGCTGACCAATAATATTGTTGTGATTGCCATCAGTATCAGTTTTGTTCTCAATAACCTCAGCTCCGGGACTGATTATGCCGGAAATATGAGATCGATCGTCATTGGGCTTTGGGGTTGCTCGGGATATGAAAGCAAGAGTGACGAGAACAATGTTAAGAAGAACGTACCAGCAAGGAATAGTGATCCAAGTGGACACAGAATTCCAAAGCCCGGGAGCAACAACCAGCAAAACAAATTCTGCCGTGGGATGGACGCGACCGGGGGCTGCGAGAAGCAAAGCGATGGGGATGGTGAATATAATGACCACTCCAGTCATAAGCACCAACCCCATACTCCATTTTGCAGAGGATTTTTTCGGCAGCTGTGTTGGAACTACTACACCTACATGCAGACTCTAAGTTAGAGCATGCAACTACATGCAACTGCATGCAGACTCTTAGTTAAAGCATGCAACTACATGCAACTACTATAGATCTACATGCGGACTCTTAGTTAGAGCATGGGATTGCATGCGAGATTCTTTTTGCATGACTTACTCCTTGATTTTCTCCTTCTTTAACTCCGCAACTGACTAGTTATCTCCGGAACTTGTTGTAGGTGTTGAGTCTTCTCATTGATCACCACTATAGTTCATTACCTTGGGATCTTCACCCAGTAATGCTATATAATGAGCATTGTAACATATTTTTTAATGAATCATTCTTTTCTTCTTTCAATTTTCTTTTAATGTTTTTGCTCTGCAAAGCTGTGTGTTCAACCTTTACTAGCTAGATTCATCTGTGCAGTTTTTCTAACACATTTACATGGTATCAGAGCCCACAGGTTGCTAGATAAAAGGTGCACCAGTACTTTATTTTGCAGGTATTACAGCTCGGAGATCGAAGATTGACAGAAAAATGGAGTTTCCCAAAGCA
>APFE031694971.1:40825-55099 GCA_000404065.3 Pinus taeda | reverse complement strand
ATATCCAACAAATTTTGACTACTTCTGCAAAAAAAAATATGTTGTTAAACTACAACTGACATGATCACAATAGTGAGAATGAAAACTTAGATATTGAACAAAAATTTGACTAAAAATAAGTTTGTTTTAGCTTACAATTTGTGTTGGTGGACAAGGTATGCAACTTTTTGGACATATTACAGGTTGAACCAAGTTTTACTTAAAACCAGAATATCATCTAAGTAAACAACAACAAAATTACGGAAAGGTGAGAGGAATATATCCTCAATGGTATGTGTAATGGTCCACACGAAGGGACATGAGTATTGGTAAGGCTAAAAGGTATAGGTTTCCATTTGAACTTGGTAGTAGTTGGAAGCTAACTTTAGCTTGGTGAAAGCACTTTCCCTTGAGCAATGATCATCAATTCAATGCAAAAGGTAGCAATTTTGAATAGTGACCTTGAGGAGGGCCCTGTAATCTATACCAAGCCGCCACTCTTGTTTCTCTTTGATTGTTTTTTCTTGAGTACCTGTTAACATGTAAATTTGCACCAACATACCTACCATATAATTGTATAGAATCTAGCCCTGTCACCACTAGATACCTCACTATTCAAGTTGGTGCTTTTCCAACCTCCATGTCTCTTGGGGTTGTATGCTCTCATATGACTAACAAATCTTCATAACTACTTTGACTTATCAACACACAGACTCATTGTTGAAATGCTCGAAAGCGAACGAAGAGAAAGGGTCAACTCTTAGTAAAAATCAAGTGATTGAGATCATATTTCTAAACTAAATAAATTAGTGAATGGAAACAAATGAGACAAATAGAACATGCACCTTAAGTGTATAAAAATTCAAAATAAGTACATTATGATCGAAACTAATCATAACAATGCAAAAATTTTCAACTACTATACAACCAAGAGGTTCAAATATTCAGAGACAAGACATGGTCAAATCAATTCAATATGTTAATCAATAGACATGATTACATTAGAGGGGCAAAACATGAAAAAACTATTAAACTACTATACAACCAAGAGGCTCAAAGATTCAGAGAGACATGGTCAAATCAATTCAATATGTTAATCAATAGACATGATTACATTAGAGGGACAAAACATGACACACAAGCATAGGTCTAGTAGCATGCAGTGGTGGAAGTAGTTTGTGAAATTCCAAAGGTGGAAGGATGATGAAGACTCAGGTGATATGTTGGCTCACAAAGTTTTGTATATCCTCCACTGCACTTTCAATATAGCATATATAGAATCCCAACACCATCGAATATCAATTCAACCTAACTGCATGTGGGAAAATTAAAAAAAAAAACATGTTAAAATTGAAGCTTTGAAGGGTTGCCAACAATGAAAGCTAAAAAAAAACATGTTGAATTTGAGGTGTTGAAGGGTTGCCGACAATGTCAACTTGCTTGTTTGGAGGAGTTTTTTGTGGAAAAAGAATTGTTGTTTGTGTCTACTTCCAAGAATAAAACTGCCTAAAATACTCCTCTTCAACACTTGTGTTTATTTCTTTTTCTATTATTCAAATTGTAAGAAGAAGTGGCCCTCAAAGTTGAGCTGATGGAAACTATTGTTTAACTGATTATTACCACTGCTAACCCTTTGCACTACTAAAGTTGTGAGTGGAATGTGCTACTTTAAGGTCTTTTCTTAAAATAATCTTGAACAAACCACTGCTTTTCAACTCAAAGGGTGATTCCTCTTCAATTAGTGTTTTGTCTCTATGTGGTTATTCTAACAATTGCCAAAAATATTTACAACTCTCCAACAACAACCACTACAACTCTTAATTTCAGCCATACAAACTACTCATTTCCATTTTTAAGCATGAAATATGCTGAAAACATACCATAGAATGAGCCATTTCTATTGTGCGTTGTGAGTCTTTAACCTAAAGTTGGTTGTTCACCAACCTCATCTACACGAAACTTGCAGCAATGATTGCACATGTGGAATATCTTTGGTGATATGGTTGTTGTTTCAATCATTCCACAAACAAGAATTTCCTTTTTCTTTCGAATAGTAAGGTCATATGTGAACTGTTGGATGGAAGTCATATGTGAACCATTAGATGGATGGACGTCAAGTAAAAATGTATATCCAGAAACAAGAATTACAAACAACGATTATATAGGCTTCTAAACTCCGATAAACACCCTATAAATATATAATACACATTGCTTACAATCTCGCACTTGATACCCTATATGCTGATGGTGATCTTGATAAAGGAAAAATGTCATTTTTAAACAACAAGACCATTTTCAAAAAGAATATGCCTATCGACATAATAAAATTAAAATACTATAAAAAAAAATTACAACATTAAAAGTATTTCTTTATGAAAAAAACAAAATTAACAAGGTTGAAATTAAAACAATTAATAATTTTATAGTGATATTAATTTTTATATTCCTATTTTAAAGAAAATAATTTTTTTTGTCATATTAATATTTAAAATTAATATAAAAATAAAAAACATAAAAATTAATTACACTCACACTAACGACATAAGTTGAAAATATTTATCACAATTCCAATTCCTAATTATTAAAAACATAAAACAAAATAAAAAATTCAAACAAATCAAAAATAAATTTCTTATCTCCGTAATATTTAATATTTATTATTAATTGTCAATAAATATTAATCATTATTAACATTTTCATTATTTAATATTTAATAAATATTTAAATTATAAAATAATATTTATTGTAAATTACCTATCATTTATTCTTTAAATGATATTACAAAATTATTACACCTTTATTATTAAATTTATATTAAAAATAACATAACACGTGTTGTTATGGATAACAATAAACCAAAGTTGAATGTGGACTGATATTAACATAAACATGTTCCAAGTCCAGTCAACTTATGTCAAGCGTGTTATTTGTATTTATAATAATGTGATGTATTAACTTATTTTTCATCAAATTTATGATATTTAAAAATGTTGAAGAATTCTAAATTTGTTAAGGGTAATAATAAAATAATGTTATATATATATATGAAAGGAGGTAAATTTCATAGTATTTCCAGTTTTTAGATGATTACAAGATTTTTTTTTAAAATATGTAAAGAGTGGAAACTTGATTTACGATAATATTTGATTTTTTTAACAAACTTGTTTTTGTTACTATAGATTTATTTTAATCATAAATCTAATAACAATTTAGATAAAATTAATATTCTTAAGATACAAATTTTTTATTTATGTCAAACTAAAAAAATTACATCTCACTAAAAACTTAATAAATTAATAATTTAGATAAATATCCCTATAGATATTTCATTTTTTAAATTATATTTTTAAATACATCAACATATTCAATCCTTTAAATACATCAAATAAAATAATTCAAATTTATCATCCTAAAACTTTCAATACAACGAAATTAAAAACACTATAACGAAAGTTACCTTAAACACCTCTCTTCTCATCCTTCGAAAAACTCAAAACTGAGTAGGATATATTTCCTTTAAAAAAATCAAAACTAAAAAATACAATATTCCCTTGTATATTAAAAAATACGATGTTCGCTTAAAATAACAAAAACCCAAAAAATAAATAAATTTATATTCTTTTTAACTACATTATTCCCTTAAAATTAAGAAATACAATGTTCACATAAAATTTTAAAACCCAGAACTGAAAAAGATCGATCGATCGATCTATCTATCCATCCTTCCTTTTTACCTACCGAAGTGTTAGTAAAATTAGAAGTAATATTCACTACTATAATAAACTTTGATTTCGAGTTTCTTCATCTTTTGACTGACTATGATATTCCCTTTGAAAATTTTGACACCAAACAATAAGTTATTCCCTTCAAAATTAAACAATTCAGAACACGAAACTAAGAAACATTGATGTTCTCTTTTCCTACCGAAGTGTTAAAATTGGAGTAACTTTTCACTATTATAATACATTTTAATTTAGAGTTTCTTCCATAATTATTCTGCGTTTTTTTTAATATTGGTTTGCATTTTGTTAGTACAGTGTTGAGTTGAGGTTAATTTGGATGTAAGTGCGTGTTTTGTCTTTTAAATTTGGAAAGTTTTTTAATTGTTTGTTTGTTTGTCTTTTTTTTAAATTTAATATATATATATATTTTAATAAAAATAAAAAAGAAAAAATATATTAAAAATATATATTTATTTTATATATTATAATAATTTATTAGGGTTTATATATATATATACTATATATATATATATATATATATATATTATAAGAATTAATTGAAAAGCAAATGTAAAAATATATTAACTAATTTTATAAATATTTTAATAATGGAATAAAGATTTATAGGATCTTATATGTAATAAGTAGAAAATGAAGTGAAATGAAGTATTTTTTATATTTCAATAAAGTAAGTAATTTTTGAATACATTAAATTTTTGAAAAAAACAATAGTATCTATCTTTTTATTGAGATAAGAGTTATGTAGTTGATTCATGTATCAAATTTGTAAAGATGAATGCAATACATAATGATGTGCTCATTAGCATATGTGATAAGTTCATACACAAAATAGATATAAGTGACATATTCAATAAAATAAATGATATACACATAAATAAATAATGTACTATTCATAAGTGACACAACATAACCATCTCATAACAATAAATAATGTGCTCATTAGCATATGTGATAAGTTCCTACACAAAATAGATATAAGTGACATATTCAATAAAATAAATGATATACACATAAATAAATAATGTACTATTCATAAGTGACACAACATAACCAACTCATTCTGGCACATATGTGACATACTTAATATAAGTGATACACTTAATTTATGCAATTATCCACACACCCACATAAGTGATACATTTCACATATAAGCCATGCAACACATAAGTCACATATTCACACAAATAATCAATTGGTGGTCTGGGTGCAGGCGATATAGACAACCTTTCAAAGCTAGCTACAATTTCTTCTAATTATGGCAGAATTCCTCTTTCTACGTTAACAGGTGTATCAGTCATCTAATGTTAAATTGACAGCTTCATGAATTTTTCCTCTGATCACTACAACCCTTGTTATCGGCGCAATCAAGCGATAGGCCTGTTTTCCCCTTCCTCAGCCTATAATTCCATAGGAATTATAGAAATACGCTATCGTTCCTGTAAACAGTGGGAAATGCATCTTTAAATGCAAAATACACAGTCGCGGGCTTTTGTTTCAAAGGAACAGAATAACACTATTGGCCTGACTTTCAAAGAAATGCGCTATACGTGTTAACACTATTGACACTTTAGCTATCGTCCTTCTGATAGCCTCTTCCCCAATGTGATAACACGTGGTTCTCGGCAATCACTATCGGCGACTTCAATACACCAATGCTTGGTTCCTGCGCTCCGGGCTTGCAATGCGATAAGCCTCACGGACCTAATAACTTATCCACCCTGCTCTATAATGTTTCGGGTTCAGACTGTCAGAGTTTCGGACTTCGGCCGTTCCAAAGGTCCTTCTCACTCCACTTATGGTACTGCGATGCGATAATGGTTCGGACCCGATACAGGTATGAACCAGATTTTATAAAATTTTAAGTCCAGATCTTCGTTCAACTAAGTAATTACACGGGTTTTCCTATGTAAAATAGAGTTTCCGCTTGGAAGCTCAACAATGCATGTAAGAGGAACAGATGTGCCGATATATGGAAAAAGCCCCACACTATTAAACTTAAGAAAGTATTAATCAGAACAAACAGAGCCGAATCACCGTTAACAAAGTTTAGAAGTAATAGAACCAAAACTGATACACGCATAAAAATACCAGTGAACAGAGAACCATCAATTCAGATGCACAGAGAGAGGTTTCTAAAATGACATTGTCTCCAGGATTGACTAACTCAAAGCGTCCTGTTATTTCCTTTTTGAAATAATAGATAAGCCTTCTCGGTCCTTATCCTTTACAAAAGCATGTATTTTACATAGAGCGATTTAAAACAATTATGTGTAAAGCTTACTACAACTTATCCATAAGTGATTATTACAGCATGATTTTATTCTTAATTCTATCCCTATCCTAAACTACAAAAGCATGGAAATTGCTGGTTAAAGGACCCCATTCCTTTGCCTATAGAATTTTTTTTTGATCTTTTGAATAAGTTTGAAGATTTTTCCCTCCAAGTCACATGCTCTTGCATTAGACTCTTGAGGACAAAATTCTTCATGGGCTCCTGTCCATGAGCTCATCTACAGAACTGCCCAGTTTCTGTAGCATGTCTTTTGTAACCTAAGTAGCTTCAGCAGTTGACTGATCCTTCCATTTTACCAAATACTAGAAGTATTCTTGTCCCCTTGTTTTCTTAAACACCTTCTTGTACATAATTCTTTCTGGTTACAATTCCTTTGTTATGGATAACTGTTTTACCAAGTCAATCTTTTTTGTCTCTTGATCTTGTGCTGTATCATCTGCAGTTTCACCTTCATAATTGTACAGGTTTGCAACATTAAAAGTTGGTGATATTCCAACATCAGGGGGTAGCTCAATCTCATAAGCATTTGCAGAAAATTTTCTCAACACTCCGCATGGTCCAATTTTTTTGAACTTCAATTTGTTATACACCCTCTTTGGAAACCTCTCCTTTCTGAGGTGTGCTAAAACCAGATCTCCAAGTTAAAAGTTCACCTCTCTTATTCTCATGTTTGCTCTGGTTTTGTACTTAATGTTGCTATGCTGCAACTGTTGTTTCACTTGTTCATGTATTGTTTGTATTTGTGAAGCAAAATCTTCACCCTCTGCACTTCTCATCTCATCTTTTCCAAAGTTTCTTAACTCACATACTCCTCTTGGATGCATTCCATAAACAATATGGATTGGACTCTATCATGTACTCTTGCTAGGTGAGTCATCATATGCATATTCAACTTGTGCCAACACTTGATCTCATTTCTTTGGATGTTCTACAGTAAGGCTCCTTAAAACATTGCCCAAACTCTTGTTCACAACTTCAGTCTGTCCATAAATTTGTGGATGATAGGGAAAACTGAAAGTTAATTTAGTTCCCAATTTCTTCCATATTGTCCTCTAGAAATGTCCAACAAATTTGGAATCCCTGCCTAAGACAATACTTTTAGGCAACCCATGCAAACTTACAACCTCCTTAAAAAACAAATTAGCAATGTGAGAAGCATCACTAGTCTTATAACATGGAATAAAGTGTGCCATTTTTGAAAATCTGCCCACTACAACAAAAATTGAATCATTACCTTTTTGATTCTTTGGTAAGCCCAAAACAAAATCCATACTTACCATATTCCAAGGCCTATCTGGAATTGGTAATGGAATATACAAACCTGTGTTTTGGATCCTTCCCTTTGCATATTGACAGACTTTGCAAGTTTTCACATACTTCTCCACTTCAGATTTCATTTTCGGCCAAAAATAAAATCTATTTAACTACTCATAAGTCTTCTCTACACCAAAATGTCCTGCAAGTCCTCCACTATGTTTCTCTTTGATTAAGTTCTCCCTCATAGAATAGTTTGGTATGCATAGTTGATTTTTCTTAAACAACAGTCCATCTTGTAAGAAGCAGTCCAACCATTTATTCCTATCCATCGAAACAGGATTTTTACAAGCTTCAAATGCCTTTTTAAAATCTAAATCTGTTTCATACAATTCTTTGAGAAAATCAAAACCCAACACTTGGATTTGACTCTCTTGAAATAATACATTCCTCCTACTTAAGGCATCTGCAACTTTGTTTGATTGGCCATTTATATGCTTCAAGACAAAATGGAAACCTTGAAGATACTCTACCATTTAGCATGTTTCTGGCTAAGCTTTGGCTGCTGCATAATATACTGTAGTGCATGGTTATCTGAATAAAGTATGAACTCCTTTGACATTAGATAATGCCTCCATTTCTTCAATGACTACACAACTACATAGAACTTCGTATCATAAGAAGAATACTTCCTTTTTAAATCATTCATATTTTCACTAAAATAAGCTATAGTTCCGTCTTCCTGACTTAATACACCTCTAATAAATTCTCCACTGGCATCACACTTTACTTGGAAAGGTTTACTAAAATCAAGTAGAAACAAAATAGGCTTTTCAATGATCTTCTTCTTCAATAGCTAGAAATTCTTTTTTGCTTCAGCAATCCATCTAAATGGTTGTTTATCCTTTTTTATGGTCTCAATAATAGGTGCATTGATCTTACTAAAATTCTTTATGAATTTTCTATAAAAACTAGTAAGACCATGAAAACGTTTTACCTCAAAGACACTTTTAGGTGAAGGCCACTCCATGATTGCCTTGATCTTTTCTAGATCCATCTCTAGCCCTTCAGCAGAAATAACAAAACCCAAGTACACTAGCTCCTCTTTCATGAATGAACACTTCTTCAAATTCAGCAATAATTTCTCTTGTTGTAGCCTTTGTAAGACATAATTCAGATGTCTCATGTGCTCCTCCTTAGACCTGATGTAAACTAATATATCATCCAGATATACTATTACAAATTTACCAATAAAATCTTTAAGAACTTCATTCATGAGTCTCATAAACGTACTTGGTGCATTTGACAACCCAAAAGGCATTACTCTCCACTCATACAATCCCACATTTGTCTTAAAAGCAATTTTCCACTCATCCCCTTCTCTTATCCTTATCTGATGATACCCACTTTTAAGATCTAGGTTTGAAAAATACTTTTCTCCACTTAAGAAATCCATTAAATCTTCAATTCTAGGTAAAGGAAATATGTACCTGATTTTGATTTTATTGATGGTTTTTGAATCTGTACACATTCTCCAGCCTCCATCTTTCTTTGGACACAACATTGTTGGCATTGCACAAGGACTCAAGCTTTCTCTAATCAGTTTTTTGTCAAGCAATTCTTGCACTTGCTTTGTAACCTCTTCATTTTCTATAGGAGTCATTCTGTAAGTTGGTTTGTTAGGTAGACTTGCTCCAAGAATCAAATCTATATGATGGCTAATTCTTCTAATGGGTAGTAACTCATTAGGCAGATTATCAACAATAATATCACAATATTTCTCCAACATTTCTTGAATTTCAATGGGTAAATTGAAACTTTATTAGAATTCATTATTACCTTGGGCTTGCAAATTATAGCAAAATTTACCTCAATCTCTTCAATCTTCTTCAAGTATTCATTTCCTCCTAGTAACAGAGTTTTTGGATCAGTGTTCTTTCCTGGTACATCTTCTTCTTGCAGAGGTAGCAATGTATGATTGACACCATCCTTTCCAAACGTGTAGGTGTTTCTTTTCCCATCATGCATGGCTTCTCTGTCATATTTCCAAGGTCTTCCAAGAAATATGTGACACACATCCATTGGCATCACATCACATACAATTTTATCTTTATACTTGCCCACCTGAAATTCCACATCACATTGTTCACTCACTAACAATTTGATGTCCCTTTTGTAACCATGACACCTTGTAAGGTGTTGGATGTTTCATTGTCTTCAACTTCAATTTCTCCACCATTTTTGTAGAGACCAAATTATCACTGCTGCCACTATCAATGATCATCTGACAACATTTCCCTTGAAGTTTACACACTGTTCTGAATAAAGTCTTTCTTTGTGATGGTTCAACTATCTCCTTTGCTGGCTTGAGCAAAACTTTATTAACTACCAAAGATTCTTCTCTCTCTGGTATATTTTATTCTTCTGCCACTATTGTTGTTGCTTCCCCCTCAGCTTGAGTAGCAATAGCATTCCTCTGATTTGTTTCTACTTTCTCTGGGCACTCAAAGGCTCTGTGTCCCAGTTTCTTACATCTGTAACATCTTACTTCTCTTCCTCTTCCTCTACGTCCTCTCCCTCTAGAAGAAATCCCTCTGCCTCTTACATCACCTCTTGTGGGTGCATGCTGGGTTGAGTTGTTGCTAGCTCCATGTTTAGGTGTTGTAGATCTTCCTCTACCACCTTGACTTCCCCTTCCTTGGAAAGTACCTCTCCCTCTGGTATACTGCTTCCTCATGACTTTTTCTTCAGCTTTCAATGCTATTTGATAAGCTTCCTCTACTGTTTTAGGAGACAATATACTTATCTCATCTTGAATTTCCATCCTAAGACCATTCATATATCTAGCCACATTTTCAACTGTATCCTGGGCTTCTCTAGCTCTTATGCTTACCTTGTAGAATTCCTCTGTGTATTCTTTCACTGTCAAAGGCCTCTGTCTAAGATTCTGTATCTGTCTAAACAAGGTTTGCTGATAATTACTTGGTAGAAACTTACCTCTTAGCTTTGTTACCATCCTACTCCAATTCTTGATAGGTTGCTTTCCAAGTCTCTTTCTTTCTGCCTGCACACCATCCCACCAAAGCGCTGCATGGCCTTTTAACTTGGTGAAAACAAACTTGACTTTCTTCTCATCTTTTGTTTCTTCATAGTGGAAAAATTTCTCCATGCCATTAATCTAGTCTATCAATTCTTCTGGATTTAGTCCTCCTTCATATATTGAAACCTCGGTCTTTGGCCTAGCTTTGGATCTCAACACTGAATGGAAGAATCTTATCTTAGGGATAATTGCTACAGCTTCTTCCTTTGCAGCTTCAACCTCAGGTTCACTAACATCTCCATTATCTATATTCCTTCTTGTTGTTAATGCATCAAATCTAGCTTGCATCTGTTGCACAACTTCCATCACTTCAGCATTTGCAACAAGTTGTCCTCTTCCACCACATCCTCATCCTCTTCCAACCACGTCCTAATCCTCTTCCAACTCTGAAAGCCATAGTAAATTTCCTTCTCCTGCTTCTGAGATTAATTTCAATGTCAGCTGGTTGCTCTGATACCACTAATGGTGGTCTGGGTGTAGTTGATATAGACAACCTTTCAAAGATGGATACAATTTCTTCTAATTCTTGTAGAATTCCTCTTTCTACATCAATAGGTGTATCAATCATCTAATGTTAAACTGATAACTTCATGAGTTTTTCCTCTAATCACTCCAACCCTCGTTATCGGTGCAATTAAGCAATAGGCCTGTTTCCCCTTCCTTGGCCTATAATTCTATAGGAATTATAGAAATACGTTATCGTTCCTATAAACAGAGGGAAATGCATTTTTAAACGCAAAATACACAGTTGTAGGCTTTTGTTCCAAAGGAACAGAATAACACTATTAGCTTGACTTTCAAAGAAATGTGCTATATGCATTAACACTATCGGCACTTTAACTCTCGCCCTTCCGATAGCCTCTTCCCCGATGTGATAACACGTGGCTCTCAAAAAACGCTATCGGCCACTTCAATACACCAATGCTTGGTTCCTTCGCTCCGGGCTTGCGATGCGATAAGCCTCATGGACTCGATAACTTATCCACCCTGCTGTATAATGTTTCGGGTTCTGATCAGGGGCTCATGTCCCAAGTGTCGTAAAATGCTAAAAATTGGCTCAAAACTAAATGACTGGATAGATCTCGTCTTCCTGATTCCGGCGCCGCAAACGGTTCGAAAAACGGTTGCTGTATGTGAAAGTTACGTCGAAAACAAAATCTTCCAATAACCTTTAATTTTTGAATTTTCAAAAAAATTAAAAAAAGAATATTCCACGGAATATTCCATGGAATATTCCTTTGGAGCTGCCCAATTAGAAGCTGCTACGTGGCAAGCCTGGAGGCCACCACATGGCCCAGGATGACGTCAGCACATGTATTGGGGCGCATATATAAAATTTCAATGGGTTGTGGATTGAACCCCCAACTTGCTGTTCACAACGTTAACGCTTTACCGTTGGGCCACAATGGTCATCGTTGAAATATAGCGGAAACATTTAATATTTAAGGTTTAAATTTCAGGCGGGCAGGAAATGAAGGGGGCCAGCCCCCATTCCATATGACCAAGCGCCCGGAACCAGGGCCATAACCCAAACAGCTGGCACGGAATCCAAGGATAACCGCCAAGTTGTTAAACGTGGTCACATGTGGAAATGGCGGTCCGTTAACTGCAGTTTCAGTTGGCGGATTATTTGGCGGAGCGCCAAATTTGGTTGTCCCGCCATAATTGGCGGAGCTTAACTAAAGTTAGCTAGAGTTCTTTTAGGGGAAACTAGCAGTTGGCATTAAATGGCCATAACTTTGGCTAGGAAAGGCGGTTTTGGACGAATTTTTTTTTGATTTTGGGTATTTTGGATGTTCTGAAGCCATTGGCATAGGTCTTTCAGCCATTAGAGGTCATTTGCATAGGTTTTGGAGCCGTGAAAGTTCTAGGAGCCACTAGGGCCCAGTATTGAGAGAACTGTATCAGGTTGCAGGTATACATTGGAGGTGAACCAGCAGTCAATCCTGAAAGATTCATGTGTTATGAATCCAATTTTACAGTATATTTCACCTATAGAGACTTCTATTCAGCTGTAAATTCATTTTGAGCATTTAATTAAGACGAGGACTGACCCATTTGGGAGCCTTGGACCTAACAGACGTAGCCCAGGAGGGGTGAACTGCTTCATCAACTTCTTTTGCATCTGTGGTTGATTTATTTTGCAGAACAAATTCATTTTAATGTGTTAAACAGTAAAAGGAAATAATTTTTCTATTCTTGAATGGATCATGAACAACTGAAAATTTCATTTGTTTCTTTACTGCAAGACATGGGAATCTTTTAAATATGTTACTACTGAATTGAATACCTTGCAAACCTTTTTCAAGTAGTTTCAAATTCAGATCAAGTTGGTATCAAAGCTATGTTGTTGTTTCTTTGTATCAAAAGCAGTCAAATAAGCTATAGACAGAGCCTGAAACGAGCCAGGAAGCCTTCGAAATGCTCTTTTTATAAAATTACAAAGTAGATAAATGCTTTTTCAGTCAATCTCTGGTGTAGCTGTCTTTTGATTATTTTTATGCAAAGATCTTCTAACTGTCTTGCAAGTATTGATGGTTACCAGGTTGAAACTTAAAAGAGGGTGTTAGGGTCCCACCCTAACCCCCTTATTTATGTCATGGGATCACGCAATTTTCAAGAGTCAATAAAGCCCATATTAATATTTGTAAGTGGTTAAACCGCAATTAATGACGGGACCACAGTTAGTTGCAAATGGGCGGTAGTATTAGATGGAGGGTAAATGGGCAGTAGTATTAGATAGACGGTATTAATAAAACCCATAGTATTGGCCCGTGGTATTGCATGTATGAGTCATATATAAAGGATAGAGACTCCCTGCGAGGAGCATCGTGTCTTGTTTTGTAATCTAGCTCTGCTCTATTGGAGGTTGCCCCCTCGAAGAGGCCTGTGAACATTTCTCTCTGAGTAATAAAATCATTGCTATTCTGTGTTCTGGGTATATTTTCTTCGCATATTCTGTGTTCTGGGTATTTTCTCGCATATTCTTTGTTCGGTATTGCTTTGCAGGTTAAGAAGCATAACAAGTGGTATCAGAGCACTTTCAGGGCCGGTGGGATCTCCATTTAGTAGAAAAGTTTTTTTTGGCTCGAGACGTGTTCCGACGTCTTTAAACCACGGATCTGTCGTTGAGCGCATAAATCTGCGGATTTGGGGAGGCATGCACGCAGGAAATACAAGAGGTGGTCACGTCTGTTGGACTCCCTTGTAACCCCTGTGGGTACCCCTTCGAGTAGTAGCGCATTAGACAGAACCGCGCACGGGCTGTCTTCCACGTACCCTCTGGGTATATAGGAAGCCCCATAGAGCTACCTTGAAGCCTCGCCATAGATAAACTTTCGGCCATCTTGTGGCTACAGTACACCGAGAACAGCACTCGGAGAGATTTCTCGCCCGTACGATAGGGTAGTCGGTTTGTACGGCTAAGGGTACGGTCGATCCTCCTTAGTTAGAGCCCTAAAACATTGGGCCGAGTACTACTGTCAGACCCTTATGTATATTGCGATCTTTAGCACCTGACACTCCTCAAGACCATAGTTCCCTTTCTATCGGGGGATCGCACATCACCTATTCCAGATCAGCGAGTGCAGCAGCAGCAGACATCAGTCCCGCAGCTCTATCCGATCAGCAGCAGCAGTGATCCACGATCCAGATCTCTCAGATCCACCAGATCAGAGTAGTTGTGAAGGGTTCCTGTGCCTGGCTATAATTTTCGGAGGAATTTTGGCGGCAGTGACATTTTGAGGATTTGATGACTGCAGTATTGATCTAGCCCATCAGCATCAGGACAACGAGCTGAGCACGGTGGTACCATTCAATTTCTGCACAAAAAAAAAATTGCAGTCCCAATTTTTCAGCAAGTTGGTGTATGGTAGCAACTAGAGCTCAAGCAATGGCCAATGAAA
>APFE031694971.1:1439-28782 GCA_000404065.3 Pinus taeda | reverse complement strand
TTCAAAAGAAATGGGTCTTTCATCTTGCATTAGAACAGCACCAATTCCATTTCCTGAAGCATCACATTCCACAATAAAGGTTTTTGTGAAGTCCAGTGTAGCTAAGACCGGTGCTTGGCACATTGCCTCTTTAAGATGTTCAAAGGCCTTTGTTGCTTCGAGAGTCCATGAAAATGCATCTTTCTTCAATAATGTTGTTAGAGGTGCTGCTATTCTTCCATAATTCTTAACAAACTTGCGATAATACCCTGTCAACCCGAGAATTCCTCGCAGATGCTTTATGGATGTGGGGATTTTCCATTCCTTAATGGCTTTAATTTTGCTAGGGTCTACCTTAACTCCTTCATGAGATACAATATGACCCAGATATTTCACCTCTTAGACTCCAAAGAAGCATTTGGATCTTTTTGCATATAATTGTTACTCCTCCAATAGTTGTAGCTCCCTGTCAACATGTTCAACATGATCCTTCCAAGACTTGCTGTAGATTAGTATATCATCAAAAATACTAACACAATTTTTTTATAAGGAATGGTTTGAAAATTGAATTCATCAACCCTTGAAATGTTGAAGGTGCATTGGTAAGGCCAAAAGGCATGACCAAAAATTCATAATGACCCTCATGAGTTCTAAATGTTGTTTTTGGAATGTCTTCAGTCTTCATTTTGATTTTATGATATCCTGAATGAAGATCCAACTTGGTGAAGTAAATTGATTCATGCAATTCGTCCAGTAATTCATCAATGACAGGAATGGGAAACTTATCTTTAATAGTGAGCTTGTTTAGCTCCCTATAATCCGGACACATGTGTCATGATGCATCCTTCTTGTGCACCAATACTACTGGATCAGAGAGAGAACTTTGACTAGGTTTAATTATACCATCTTTAGCATTTTTGCAACCATATGTTCAATTTCACTCTTTTGGGCATAGGGATATCTGTATGGCCTGATGTTTGGAGGAACACTTCCTGGAATCAGATGAATAGCATGATCATGATCACGAATAGGTGGGAGACCTTTGGGAGTCTCAAATACCTTGGAATGATTTTCCAAGACTTTTTGGAGATCTGGAGAAATAGATGATTTCAATATGGAAACATCTAGTGAACATAATTGTGCAATTACACTTTGTTGTTCCTTTTTTAGAAGCTGTGTCATAACATTAGAGCTGATTATCTTTCTCGGTTTCCCTGCAATTCCCCTTAATTCAACTTCCTTTCCTTTCACAGAAAATTTCATGAAAAATTCTTGAAAATTAAAAGCTATTGTACCCAAGGATTGTAGCCATTGGACTCCTAGTACAACATCAACACTTCCCATTGGAATGGAAAGCATTGGGCTAGTCAATACATATTCTCCCATGGATAGCTTGATATTATGGCATTTTTCCAGAGCAATTTATTGTTCCTCCATTTGCAATCATCACTTTACACTCTGGTGCTAGAATTAGGAAGCAATTCAATTCTTTTGCTACCTTACAATGAATAAAATTGTGGGTACTTCCTGAATCAATCAACACTATTACCTTTTTCTTCTTGATTGTCCTTCTATCTTGATGGTTTGAGGAGTGGTAATTCCAGCCAATGCATTACAAGATATGGTCGGATTCATTTTTTCTTTATCTAGGCTTTGTTCCTGGAGTATATCCTCTTCTTTTGACCTTTCTTGCTTTCTTTTCTTTCTTCCTCTTCACAATCTATGTAGAATAATTTCTTTCTTCAGCACACTTTATGACCTTTAGTGTATTTACTACACAAACTGTAACAAAGCCATTTTTGCTCTTTTTTCTTCCAATTGTTGTGGTGTCAACCTTATAGGTTGTGGAAGACTAGGGGCAACAACACTTCCATCTTTATAGTTGTGAGTGGTATGCTTCCTAGTTGCCATAATTTTGCTTTCCATTTTTCTTGCTAACTTGAAGCCTTCTCTAATGAATCAGGTTCCCAAAGGCGAACATCATGTTGGATATTATCCTTTAAAGTCCCTATGAACACATCAATCCTATGCTCCTCTGGGATATTTTTTACCCTTATGTTCAATTTTTGGAACTCCTCAATGTGCTCCATTATTGAACCCTTTTGTTTGAGACTTATCAATTGGCTAAAAAAAGTGTTGCTTTTTGTATCCTCATAATGTGTTGTCAATTCTTCCGTAAAAATAGCCCAAGTGATAATTAGTTTACGAGAGCAAAGCCATTGATACCATACAAACTGATTTGGTTTCAAATATAAAGTTGCAATACGTACCTTTTGTGTGTTTTGCACATTATTAAGATCGAAAAATTGCTCCATCTTGAATATCCATGTTGCGGGATCCTTGCCATCAAACTTCCTCATATCGATTTTTGGAATATGATGGGTCTTCGATCCCACATTAGAGTCTATGGGATCATGATTAACATTTCTTTTGTTCTCATCATGCGTTTCCTTTACTACTCTTTCACCCTTAGTGACCATTTCTTGTAGCAACTTATTCATATTTATCTTCAATTCATCCATGTCTGTCTTCAAATCTGTCTTCAAATTGTCCATGTCTGTTTTTAAATCTATCTTCCAATTGTCCATCTTAGCTTCCATGTCCTTTATCTTAGATTCCATGCCATTTATCTTAGCTTCTGTTAGCTTTTGTGAGGCTGACATTTTTTGCACTTGGTCTTGTAATTTTGATATATCATGTAGCATTTCTTCCTCTTCTTCATGAGTCATGCTAGAGCTTTCAGGTTCCTTACTAGGTGTTTGCATTTTCTTTCCTCGGGGCATCAGTTACCGATAATAATGCTCTATTAGCCCTTTGAATTCCTTCAAAATAAGTTTTCAAACCAATTTTCAGCAAAAATTTAAAAAAAATCTACAAACCTTTTTTTCTTTGTCGGAGCTCGATATTGCCTCTGATGTATCTCTGTACTTTCAGAACATCCAATTTTGAAATTGCAATCTGTGGTAGCCCTCTGTGTCCTCTTTCCAATGCCACCAGTCTGACCCCAATTGGATTCTCCAATGAAGAGTTATGCCAAATCTCCCACAGTGACCTTATTATAGACCTTTTCAGAAGAGCGAACTTGTATGAAGTTCCACGTGTCACTATTTGGACCTATGGCTCTGAAAAATATCTAGATGAAACTGCAGTCTGTCCTCTTTCTGTACCTTTTTTCGAAATTTCAATTTGATGCTCAGAGAGAAATTTATGACGATTTTCCCCACGTCACCTGTTTGGAATGTAATTCAGGATTGTACAAAAAGACCAACTTCCTAAGATCATATCTCCGCAAATATAGCGCAAAAAGCTCTAAAATTCGGACCCGAGCTGCAGTGCAATGTCTTCTCAAATGGGTTTTTCTTTCGACTTCTGAAACTTCACAGAAAAAAAGTTATAGCAGAAATTCCACGATGATCTATTTGGAGCAGCGAAACCCTAGAACTTGCTTCGATACCAAATGTTATGAAACCAGCTCAAGAAAAGATAGAAAAGATAGATCAACGCCTTAGAATTCAGCCTCTTCGAGGGGGCAACCTCATTTACATTACATAAATGAACAATTTTTGGATGATACAAATGACAAAACCTCCTTTCTATATATAGGAGTCTAAGGAGTCACAATATAACCCAGCCGACCTAACAATAATAATATAATGCCACAAAAATAACAATAGAGGGATTCTATGGGGCACAGTAATAACAATATGGGGGCAATAAGGGCACAACAATATTAATAAGAGGTACAACTACCATAGTAATGGGGTAATCACTAGTATTATAGGGACCCAACAATATTTGTGTCCATCTGCTCTAGCATCTGTTCAATCTCTTAAGTGAAGTCCTGCTCCTACAACTTCTCACCCTGTCTGCTCTGTGCCAGCTGCTCAGATGAGTCTATAAATTGTATGGGCATAGTTTCATCAATCTATGCATGTTGTGCCTCTTGCTATACTTGTCTATACTGCATTTCCTTGTTTCTTCTACATAGCTGCTATTCTTCTCGGAGTTGCTGCTTCAACTCCTGCAACTCCTTTTCTATTTCCTCCATCCTCTATTTCTCTCTTAGCCTTTGCGCGATCCTCTTGTCACACTTTCACCTCTTAGCATCAATCTCCAAAGCCGCTTTTAACACAAGTGGATCTACTTTGAACTTGCAACTTTGTTCTGCCTCTGTGCTATCAACAACCTTTCTCTTTCCCTTGTCACACACAGGTCTACTACCCTATGCCTCTGCTGATGATGGTTTTCTTTGAGATGTTTCTTCCCTCTTCTTTGCTAACCACTCTACAGCTATGCCGACTGGTTCATTAAGCTTGGAGAAATGATAGCAGTAACTCCATGGGTCTTCCTCAGGCCAATGACATGCCCCATGGATCTAAGCAAATTTCACTTTCGCACAATGATCATTCACCAAGCAATGCAGGTCATATGGGTTGAAACTTCTGGTACCGAAGGTGAATATCTTGAATTCCTCTATCTCGGCCTCAACATGTTTGAGATTCTGTATCTCATACAACCTGATTTGCAAAGGAAGAGTGGGTCAAGGTGCCTTCTTTTTCCTCTGTAGTCTTGCTGACAACCCTGTCGAGATGTGATATGACAACTCTTGCATGACGAGCTTTTCCATGGAAAACTTCGGTAAACATGTGGAGCATTCTCCGTGTTTTTCATTCGTATGAGGGTGCTAAGGGGTGAGACATACCAATCTACTATGTCAGTCAATGCCTCCATCGCTGCCTGCGACATGTAGGGTGGATCCTTCTCAAATATCATTTTGTACACTGGGGTGAAAAACTGGTCTGACAATTGTGTGATAACTCTGCGGAAGCTACATTCAAAGAACAATCTAGAATAAGTTTGCATGGAGGTTTCCAAAGGTGTCCATGCCCAAATCAAGCCTGGGAACTACTGACGAGCACATATTACATCCATAATGTAAGCGAACATGTATATCTCTGCTTGCTGACCCTTGAGTGAATGCTAGAATTCTGTCACATGTTCCTTCAACTTGAGAGCCAACATGTCAGACCAGTTGCATGGTCTTCTTTCACTGGCCAGTTGGTTCAATGCAATCACCCAACTCTGCAGGAAGGTCTTTGTGCTCTCTTGACCGTATAAGTGGCATGAAAATATGACCAAGTAATGATATGCCTTTTGCAGTATATTCATCTTGTAAACTAGGTTGGGTGTTGTCCTGAACTTGGCTAGCTCTTTCACCCAGCTCTTTAAGATATCTCTTGAGTTTGCATCACTGCTAAGTCTACTAAAGGGTTTCTCCATTATAATCACTAATTGTAACAAGTGATAGATCTCCTGAAATCCCTTCGCCCTGAAGGTAGCAAGTTGTGTTCCATTGGCACTTCTCAATGCCATTTTCTTAGGATCAGTGTACGAGACAATCCAGTGGATCATGTCCACGCATAGAAACGTGAGATACCTGCATGCAATCCGGTATAAGCCAGACTTGTGAATGTTGACATAGACCTTGTGGTCTTCTAGATATTCCTTAAATGTTCTTGAGAAGGTGTCATTTATATCTTGCTATTTAATCTTGATATATCTGTCTATTAAAAACTTGGTGTCTTCATAGATAGGTAAGCTCATAGGCACTTGCTCAACTACATCTCCAGTTGCACTTCCAACAGTGTCCTTTGACCATGCTCTCTTGGAGGCCATTGAACTTGTATTGCTGAGAGATAGACGAACACCTGCAATACCCAGAGACATGGCAACACTCATTGCAAGAAATATGTCAGTTGAAAACCAAAAGCAATTTGAGGACTGACATGCAACATACCTGGGTGACTAACTGGGAAGATTGCATAATTTTCATCGGGAGGCTGGGAGACTGACTACTAAAACTATGCAAGGTAGAGTCTAGGATGTTAGGAGGCTGACTGAATGTTGAAATTGTGCAATGCATAGTCTAGCCTAGTCTGCTAAGGACTTAAACTGTGCAATGCGTAGTTTCAGTTAGCAATGACATGCAAAACCAGCAAACTGCATTGCACAATTTTTGGGACGAGCAGGGCATTGCCTTCCAGTATTACGAAAAGAAATCCTTGAGGCTAGTGCTGGATAGATTTGCGCATTTTCTAGGAGGAAGGTAGAGCCTTCACTCTAAAAAATGCACATTACTGTCTGGGCAAGACAAAGTCTGGGCCAAGGCAACCCAGACTTGCTAATGAGCGAATGAAAACATGAAAAGGTTTGAATGCATGGTGAAGCTGCATGTAAACAAAAGTGAATGATCATGCATGCAAACAATGAGTGCAGGATTTAGAAAATGGGAAAAAGGATGTGTGTGAAATGGGCCACTAAAGGTTTCTTGTCAAGCTTACAAGAACCTCTCCCACCGCAAAGCTTAAACAATTTCCAAGATCTAGCTTATGGTTGACAATTTGTGGAATTAAAAGACTTGAAATAGGTGTATGATTTTGATTGTCTTTAGCTGTTTATGAGCTTTAAGTTTATTTGCTTAAAACTGATATGTAGCATATAAAAATGAAATAGTGCAACAAATAAACATCATACACATAGCAATAAGATGCAGCAAGTAAACAAACCATAAGACAACAAGCTTAATATGGAGTTCATTCGGATGTCTTGGGCTACATCTCCTTGAGCTCTAATCAACTCGATTAGGCTCTCTGGGATTATGGTAATCTTTCTTTTACAAGTTCCACACTCAACTCCATTGGTTTACAACTGAACCTATGGGTTTAGAATACCATCTTATCCCGCTAGCTGTCCTTTAGCTGCAGACAGATCTAGGCTTCTCTGGACTTGACTCCTTCAGTCAGTGCTTTGAGCTTCTTGAGCTTATGGCCTCTCTGACTCCCTCAAAATTTTGTATTGTCTCTGAAATCCTTCTTCTGTCTTTAGTACAATAGTCACCAACAACAACTTTATCATTTCGACCTCTTTGCTATTCTGAACTTCATTGCAGCTTCATGGCTCTTTAGAAGTCCATTTGAGCTCTTTGGCTCTGCAGCTTTGCCTCCAATCTCTGGTGGCTATGCCTCTGTGCTTGGCTCTGGCTCTCGGCTCTCAGCTTTGGCTTTGGCTCTGGCTCTGACTCTCAGCTCTTGCTCTGGCTCTGGCTCTCGGCTCTGGCTCTGTGTTATCAGTGGTTCACTCTACCTCCAAGCGAATCTCGGCAACCTTCAATAGCCCTGTTAATTGAGCTCTATGAGTCTTTGTAACCCATTGGTTACAGTCCTCCATCATTGAAGAACCCGACTGTTTCTTTACAAGAATCCATTTACACATGGAAAGGAACTGGCGGGCATGGCCACTTGATCATTTTGCCTTCCTCTGGCCGAAATAGCCAAATAACAGAAATACACTGGAAAACACATCATGGAGCATTAAATCGGACTTCAAATATATGCAATCACATCTATAACCCCATCGGGTCGGCCATTCTATCACAAATCGCAATCACATAGGTGTATGGCCAAAAAAACCCAATACACGGGAAATACATAGAAATCCCGTAAATCCGGATTTCAAAAGTTATGAAATCGCGTCCATAATTCTATCGGGTCTAGGCTCTTTATCGCATATCACATGTCGCAAGGCGAAATGCTTAAAACCCATGAATTTGACAAATACACGGAAATAAAAAGGAAATTTGCTATTGGGCGCCAAGCCGGATCTCAAACAGTATGAAACTGTGTCTACAATCTTTATCGCATCTGTGCTTTATCGCAAGTTGTAATCGTGATGTGCATTGGCCCATTGTATCAGGGATCACCGATCGTCAATCTCTGCTCACCGATATCGGCGTATCACTATTGGCCCCATCGCTATATCGACATATCACAATATCTTTGTCGCAACGGCCACAGGGGTCTTCCCTTTGACTGTGCCAATCGCCGATCGCCGACGCTGATCATCGCATATCGCAATCAGCGCCGCGTGGGTCCCAATATCACACTAAGGCCTACCTTCGATGCGATATGTCGGAGATCGCTATCGGTGGAGTCCTTCTGGCTTTGGTCTAAGTCCTCCTTTTAACCTTTCCGATGCGATTTTCCCGTATAAGGCCTTAAGCCCATTTTTATAAGAATTTGCCTCATTTTCAAAGGGTAATGGGAAAACTTCTTATTACAATAACTTCTTCATCCGAAGTCCATTTTATCCCATTCAAATTGCATTAGATTCAGATTGAAAAGATCTATGTAATGGGACTATTTTCAGAAGCATCCTTTGACTTTCATTTTTGAGTAAAAAGTCATTTAGGATCATTTTATGATTAGGATGTGTGTGAAGCGAGTCGCTGCAACGGTGATCGTCAGTGCAGAAACAATGTCATGCATGCGACAACAGTGAGATACAATGAAAAACTGAAACAATGCTTCTACAAGCTAACATGCATTAAAACAACAGAAGGCATTCAACAAAACCAAGAAAATAACACTCACACAGGGTGAAATACAAAAAGTAATAGAAAAGCAGCAAAAGACATGAAAAGTGGACTTACCCAGAAAAGTTGAGCTAGATGTGCCAAATAATCCTTGATGCGATGTGGGATGTCAAAGCTCCAAGGTCGATGTGAGGAATGAGCTTTGCAACATCGAATAAATAAGTTTTGATAAGGATGAGGCTTATGACGTGCATGTCACAAATCTAGGAAAAAGCCACACTTGGAGGGAAGTCTATAAAACGATATTTGCATGTAACCTCTAGCTGTTAAAAATAGATCCCTTAAATCTAGGGATGCTTTTTGCTTTTTTCTTTTTGGGGAAAAGCGGCGTATGCATGCAAATTAGGATTGCTCAGTGCTGGAGGGAACCGATCAACCTGAAAGCACATGCAGCAGTTTGCAAACCTGGGGATGAAATTTGCACAGTTTCTGGGCTGAGCAAGATTGGTTGTCCCTCATACATTGCACAATTTTTGGACTAAAGCCTTGGCTATTAGTCAGAATCGTGCAATTTCTGAGTTGAAGCCCAGTGCTGGGCTGAATTGTGCATTCTCCAGAGGGAAGGTTGCCTGGATGGATTGCACATTTCTGGAGCCTAGCAGGCAGCCCAGCTAGATTGCACGATTTCTTGAGGGAAGGCTAGTTCCCCTCCAAAATTGCAAATTTTTTTAGGTGAGCACCTCAACTAGAAAATTGACTAAGTTTGGAATGACAACCTGCGGTGGGAGACAAACAAGTTGACATGCACATGCTGACATGCACATGCTGACATGCCACTTAAACTCAGCTGAAGCCTATATACTTACTCAGTGTAACATATGCTACAAAGGATGGTTGGTAGGGAGGCTCCAAAACGAAGCTATGGAAAAAATTTGGAGGGTGGTTACAGCCGCTACAATAGTTTCCCAAGCAACCGCTAGAATGGGGAAGATTGTATTTGTTTGTCGACTTAGTCCATCAAAAATTTGTTGAGTCAAAGGTTGGTATCAAAGCTCATTGGGTTGAAAGTCATTAGAGTCAACATACCAAACCTTCATCATGTCGAGGCCCAGTTGTATATGTGAAGTACTAGGTAATGTTTGTCAAATTTGTTGGGATAACCTCCATCTATTTGACGCAAGTTTCAAATTGATCCTACAATTCCTAAAAATTTCCTATGGTGAGACTAGCTCAGGGGTGCCCAACCACCCATGTGAAAATACCTTATAATTATTCATCAATTGGACATTTTTTCTTGTAAATTTTGCTTCACCGATTAGTGATACATGCATCATGATACATGCATCATAGCGAGCAATATCAAAAGGGACGAGAAACGAATGACCTTACCAGAGCTGTAGCATTCGTTGAAGTTGGTTTTCAACATGTCAAAGACATGGTCCACCCAATTGTATTATTTACTCGACCTTGGTATTTAGCCAATGGCTTCTAGCATGTCTAGTTTTACGTTGAACGCTCGACCAATTGGAGTAAGGCATAAAGAAATAATAATGCAAGCCCATTTTACATGGGGTCATGGAATTGATCAATAATTAGAGCTTTCAAATTCTTCATTGTTGTTCCACCAATGAGCTCTTTAATCCATTTGGTATAGTTGACAATCTTCGATACTTTGTCCCTTGTGTGAAGTAGACCAATGTTATTATAAATAACATTTACCGAAATGCGCAGTTCCCTCTCTAATCATAAGGTGCCATCATGATATCCACTGATAATGATTTTTTTGACTTTTTATTTTAAGCCATAGAAGTCTACGACCATGAGAGCACCCAAATAATCCTTGATTCCGACTTGATGGGGATACGGAAATTCGTAGTCTACTTCTTGTCGAGTATGCCCCATTTCCTAAAGACTTTGAAATGTTTCTCCCAAAAGGGTTCATCCATTTTAACTTTCTTTATTTTATGGATCCAAACCTCCAATACCTGCGTGATTCTCTTATCAAATAATGCTTTGGTTCTTGGCTCCATGCGGATCTCTTCGACCTGGAATTGGATTCATTTTCTTATCATCTTGAAGCCTTCTTGGAATTGTTGTCCTCGTAGGCACTCAAGGAGCTCTAAATATGAAATCATCATACTTGGAATTTCTTGAAGTTCAATGACCTCAAACATTGCAGTCACTAAAAATTTGAAAACAATAGTGGGTGGGTCAAGTTCCTCACTTGGTTTTATAGCCAAAGAGTAAACCGCACCATTAATTTCATCCATGGCTTGTCTTCGAATTTGTCTCATCACATTAATACAACTTTTTCCATCACTGTAAATTCACACAAAGCGTGTGGTTGAGTTGTCACTATATATATTTTCTTATAATTGGTTAGCTTTTTTTTAAAATGGAAATTCATTAATATTTATTAAATGTGATTTGGTGTCTCCGTCGAGCATAGTGTCTTTGTTGGGTTTAGCCATTTGGTATGTTTGCATTTCAACTTTTGTTTTTTCTTCTCTACCTTTGGCTGAGTCAAATTCTTTTTTAAAGTATTCTCCAAATCTGTCATTGATCATTCCCCCTTTCATGATGTTGTGGCTGTCAATGTCGACTTGAATTTTCATATTATTTATTATTTAAGAATTTTCTCAAGTCTTCTCCTCGATCTGTTGCATTGAGTTACTTCTTGATATGATTGTAAGTTCTTTCTCGTTGATAGTATACTTATTTGTTGGCGTGGTTGTTATTGTAATAGCTTTTCTAATTTATAATTCTATTTAGTATCTTTAATGAATGAGATTAACTTAAAAAAAGTATTGTACACTTAGCCAGTTAGCTATAGTTCCACAATGTTGTAGTTGTATTCAGATTAGTTCATGTTTCTAGTGTTTCAGAGAGGTTTTCACCAGTCTCATGTAGACATTGTTAACTGATATACTTTTTGAGTCATACACCATTTACAAGTTATTCAAATAATTGTCCTTGAAGTGTTCTTAGTTGTATTTCTCCTGAATAATGTATATCCTCAATCACAAAGGGGCCAAGCCATGCAATTTCCAATTTCTTCGGTTCCCCTTTATTCAATTATCATATAGTAGTGTTGAGTCTTCCACTTTCAGGTTCCTTTTTTGTAAATTTATATCATGCCACTATTTATTGTTGATTTATTCTTGCTTATTTCTCATGCATGTTGTTTGTATTCCTATGATAATTATAGTTGGTGAAGTCATTCCTCTTCAAATTTCTTAATGTCATACTTCAGCACTGTCGATATGCTTGTATCCTTTTTTGTATAGTGTAATGGTATTACTGCTTCTTTCCCATAAACTAATTTAAATGGTGTATATCCAGTCAATTGTTTGTATGTCATTTGGTATACCCATAGAACTGTTGATATTTTTTCATCCCAGTCATCCATGTTGAATATAATGTCTTGTTAAATGATTCAACTGCATCCTTGGCTTGTGTGTGATATATTGTTGTTTTCCTATACTCAATCACATATTTTTTGTAACATTGTTTTGATTGTAGTATTAGAGTGGAGCTCATACTCAAATAAGGAAGCCCCAAACACTACAAGAAATAATGAGTTGGCAATTGTTACTACTACTCCTTCAGTTGGGGTTTGGAAAAAAGTCCAAAAGAAAAAAGGAAAAAAAGAAAAGTGTGGTTTATCTGGCAATTTGTAATTTCATTTTTTATTTTTTATTTTTGTAACTCTGCTACTATGTGTGTGTCAAGCACATACAATGGTCCCCTCAGACAATTCCTAAATGCTTTGTGCATCTACTTTATGTAACTTATCATTTTTATTAATAGAAAGTTGCTGAATTTTTCCTTCGAGAAAAAGATTACTAATTAGAGTAAGGGAAAAGCCAAATAGTTAATATGTTTTTGTAGATAAATTTAGCAGTTATTTCCTTTGTACAAGATTCAACTAGACTAGATTTTGCCCAGTTTTTTAAGTACTCCAATGTTGTAATGGTATACTTTTCAACCGTCCTCTTAACCCTTTTGGGAAATGGAATAGTATAGTCGATTTCCAAAATCTCAAATGGTAAGGTTAGGTTTATGGATTGGAGTAGAATAATGTTTCTTGACAATGGTCGACCTAGCCTTTGACAAATATCACATTTATGGTCTTTTGTTTGACAATCTCAAAATAAGGTTCACCACCATAATCCAACAAGTAAGTTGTTCCTTGATGTCATATCTCCTAGATAATGTCCATTAGCACCTCCTTTCTGAGTTGCATCTAAAATAACCTTCCTTTCATGTTCTAAAATACAATTTCAAATTATCTCACCGGTTCCCATTTTTTATACATGATCCTTGATCAGTGAAAATGGGGCTAATTTTATAACTATGGTTTTCTTTTTTCTTTTGAGATAATCTATCAAGTGATTTATTTCAATGAACTAAGAAAATCTAAAAAAATTGCAAGAATTCCTTGAACTTTTAATAGGTGTGCATCAAGCAAGTTGTCATTGAGTTCTGTCAATTCCCCTTCTCTAATTGACATGGATGGTCACGCAAGACATTATTTTTTTCCTAATCAGGATATTACTTCGAATTCAAACTCTTGGAATAATAGTAATCATTGACAAAGTCGACCTTCATGTAGTAGTTTATTAATGATATACCTTAAAGCTTTATAATATGTGAAAAATATAAAAAAATTGGCTAGAAGGTAATGGTGAAACTTACGGAGGGAATATATCAAGGCCAGTGCTTCTCTTTTCATTGTCGAGTAATTCATTTTAACATTATTCAATTTTTGACTATCATAAGCATTTGGATAGTATATGAAATCATTATCAAGCTGTGCTAGTACAACCCTGACTACCACATTAGATGTGTCGACATGTACATGGAACTTCTTCAACCAGTTGGGGAATTTTAATAAAGGTGCTTCGCCTAACTTCCTTTTGAGTACTTAAAAAATCTTGTCACGTTCTTTAGTCCAAATCTATAGAATATCCTTCTTTAATAATTTATCGATCGAAAAGGTTATATAAAAGTAATGTTGAGTAAAATTCTTGTTACATCTCGTATTCCCTAGAAATACTTTTGTCCGTTTTTGGTTGACGGGGGGTTTTAAGTTGAGGATCACTTTAATTTTTTCCATACTGACTTTGATCCCATCCTTAGATACTACATGCCCAAAAATATTCCTATTGGAGTAGCAAATATACATTTCTTAATACTAAGAGATGATTGAATTTGTCTACATATTTCTAGCAAGAGCCTTAACCATTGGACATGATCCTTTAGTAGTGTATACACAGTCTAATCATAAAAATAGATTTCCACAGTTTTGTAAATATATTCTTGAAATGTTTTGACTATTATTATAGAAAAAATTGCTGGTGCATTTTTTAAACCAAAAGGAATTACCTTATATGCAAAAGAGCCAAATTATGTAACAAATGTATTTTTTTTCCTAGTCTTCTTTTACAATGGGTACTTGATTGTACCCTGAGAAATAGTTTCTGAATGAATAAAATTCATGCCCTGGTACCTCATTTAATCTTGTTTACTAATGGATTTGGAAATGGATCAGTTATTGTCAATTTATTCACGCTGTGAAAATCAACACAAATTCTTACTTTGTTCAGCTTCATTTGTGAGATAATTTATATGGTCTCTTCTTTATGGGGTTAGTTCCTGAAATGAGGTTGTTTTTCATATCCTCCATTTCTTTTACAATTCCCTTCAAATTTGTGTAGTCACAAGAAAATACACCTTTATATTATTTAATTAAGCCAATAAATTTGTTTTCTTGTCTATTTAACCAATACTTTCCAATTCGTTCTTTTATGGTTGGTCATCGTTTGAAATGTCAAGTTCTCTAATTTTGATTTCCACATCCATTTAGTTGGGATCCTTTGACTCATCGAGCTTTTGGTCTCTGGGTTTTATTTCCTAATAAATGAGTGGAAAGTCTAGTTTGTCGGGTTTCTTACTCTCCTCTTTAGTGGCTATAAGTAGTGTTTTGACTTTTTAAGATTCTTCAAATGGTCCTTTTTTCTAGCAAAATATTTGTCCTAAAATATGGATATTATCCATTTCCAAGTATTTGGATATGTTTTGATATGACAAGCATGATACATAATTACATGTCAAGGAGTCGAATGTTGTTCCTCCTCTTTTTTTTTGTTTGGTAGGAGACTCTATTTCAAAAATTATCTTATTTGTTGAGTTATCTCAACCAAATCTTTCTCCACTAGTTAGGATACAAAATCTTTAATAAACTTATTATTTAGCTTGCTCCATTGGAGTGAGTACCCTTGGGATTATTTGAGCTTATAGCATTTGTTTAGAAAATCATTATTAGGAAACATGTGCGGCCATACTCTCTCATCCTTGTGAATAATTCTTTTCCAGTTGGTATCACATAATTTAATATGTTGTATAGGGTCTTTTCCTAGCTTGAAAATTGGAATTTTCACTTGTGTCGACACCTTCCGCCCTCCAAATATTTTTGACAAAACATGTCATTGTTTTTGTCTAGGTCTGGAGTTTAGAAGCATGGGTGTCCTGCCATCAAGAGGCTTGTCCAATAAAAGTTTGAACTAAGCTTTGCATTCTTCCACGTTCCCCTACTTCTTTAGTCACTTGTTTGATATGATTTAAAAGGGAAGATTGTTCTTTAAACCTTAATGAAGCACTAGAATCCTTGCTCGACTCAAATGGCATTAGTGTAGGAGTTTATTTTAGTTTTCTTTCTTGAATTATGGGTATTGATTTTATAGTGAAGACATGTTTAACATTCTTATTTTCCAAAACTTTGATCAACCAACATTTCTTCACTTTAGATTTGTGATTCTCAATTTTCCATTCGTATAGCTTAATTTATAAATTTTGTCCTATGGAGAGAGGGGAGCCTAAAAGAATTTATCCAAACACATTTTGATGCACATTATCTATATCCTCAAGTAGTATTTGATATAACCTCCTTGATTCTACATCATCCTCTCACACTTCAACCTAGGTATTTCCTTCTCAGAGCTCAAAAGCGATTATAATACTTTTCTTGGTTCCCTTCAACTTTATTCTAGAGAAATTGTTGCCTTTATTCTTCGACTCCGTGGTCTTTTAACCAAAGATGTATATATTAGTATTCCATTGAGTAAGTCAATTACCTCAAAGTAAACAAAAGTCAGAATCCCAATAAATGATGTTTTTAATTGCTTCATCATTTTGATGGGTTTGATGAATATTTGATCTGCTAGTTTGAGGTAGTTAGTCATTTATTGGTGAGTTGGCCTTCCTAGATTTATCTGTGTTTCTCATGAAAGAATGTTCACTTGTGATTTTAAGTCTAATAGAATGTGTTTGATCATATCAATCTATGAAAATGCCTACTTGAGGATCTTAATCATCAAATTTCTTACCTTGAAATAGTTGGCGTGCAAGTTTCTACATTCATTCCTCTCCTCATTGTAATATTTCAATATATGGATAACTTCAACCAAATTACCAATTGACTACTCTTCTTTCAATAATTCCAATAATTCCAATAATTCCAAAGTTATTCAAATAATTGTCCTTGAAGTGTTCTTAGTTCTATTTCTCCTGAATAATGTATATCCTCAATCACAAAGGGGCCAAGCCATGCAATTTCCAATTTCTTCGGTTCCCCTTTATTCAATTATCATATAGTAGTGTTGAGTCTTCCACTTTCAGGTTCCTTTTTTGTAAATTTATATCATGCCACTATTTATTGTTGATTTATTCTTGCTTATTTCTCATGCATGTTGTTTGTATTCCTATGATAATTATAGTTGGTGAAGTCATTCCTCTTCAAATTTCTTAATGTCATACTTCAGCACTGTCGATATGCTTGTATCCTTTTTTGTATAGTGTAATGGTATTACTGCTTCTTTCCCATAAACTAATTTAAATGGTGTATATCCAGTCAATTGTTTGTATGTCATTTGGTATGCCCATAGAACTGTTGATATTTTTTCATCCCAGTCATCCATGTTGAATATAATGTCTTGTTAAATGATTAAACTACATCCTTGGCTTGTGTGTGATATATTGTTGTTTTCCTATACTCAATCACATATTTTTTGTAACATTGTTTTGATTGTAGTATTAGAGTGGAGCTCATACTCAGATAAGGAAGCCCCAAACACTACAAGAAATAATGAGTTGGCAATTGTTACTACTACTCCATCAGTTGGGGTTTGGAAAAAAGTCCAAAAGAAAAAAGGAAAAAAAGAAAAGTGTGGTTTATCTAGCAATTTGTAATTTCATTTTTTATTTTTTATTTTTGTAACTCTGCTACTATGTGTGTGTCGAGCACATACAATGGTCCCCTCAGACAATTCCTAAATGATTTGTGCATCTACTTTATGTAACTTTTCATTTTTATTAATAGAAAGTTGCTGAATTTTTCCTTCGAGAAAAAAATTACTAATTAGAGTAAGGGAAAAGCCAAATAATTAATATGTTTTTGTAGATAAATTTAGTAGTTATTTCCTTTGTACAAGATTCAACTAGACTAGATTTTTCCCAGTTTTTTAACTACTCCACTGTTGTAATGATATACTTTTCAACTGTCCTCTTAACCCTTTTGGGAAATGGAATAGTATAGTCGATTTCCAAAATCTCAAATGGTAAGGTTAGGTTTATGGATTGGAGTGGAATAATGTTTCTTGACAATGGTCAGCCTAGCCTTTGACAAATATCACATTTATGGAGTTTTGTTTGACAATCTCAAAATAAGGTTCACCACCATAATCCAACATATAAGTTGTTCCTTGATGTCATATCTCCTAGACAATGTCCATTAGCGCCTCCTTTCGAAGTTGCATCTAAAATAACCTTCCTTTCATGTTCTAAAATACAACTTCAAATTATCTCACCGGTTTCCATTTTTTATACATGATCCTTGATCGGTGAAAATGGGGCTAATTTTATAACTATGGTTTTCTTTTTTCTTTTGAGATAATATATCAAGTGATTTATTTCAATGAACTAAGAAAATCTAAAAAAATTGCAAGAATTCCTTGAACTTTTAATAGGTGTGCATCAAGCAAGTTGTCATTGAGTTCTATCGATTCCCCTTCTCTAACTGACATGGATGGTCACGCACGACATTATTTTTTTCCCAATCAGGATATTACTTCGAATTAAAACTCTTGGAATAATAGTAATCATTGGCAAATTCGACCTCGATGTACTAGTTTATTAATGATATACTTTAAAGCTTTATGATATGTGAAAAATATAAAAAAATTGGCTAGAAGGTAATGGTGAAACTTACGGAGGGAAAATATCAAGGCTAGTGCTTCTCTTTTCATTGTCGAGTAATTCATTTTAACATTATTCAATTTTTTGACTATCATAAGCATTTTGATAGTCTATGAAATCATTATCAAGTTGTGTTAGTACAACCCTGACTACCACATTAGATGTGTCGACATGTACATGGAACTTCTTCAACCAGTTGGGAATTTTAATAAAGGTGCTTCGCCTAAATTCCTTTTGAGTAGTTAAAAAATCTTGTCACATTCTTTAGTCCAAATCTATACAATATCCTTCTTTAATAATTTATCGATCGAAAAGGTTATATAAAAGTAATGTTGCGTAAAATTCCTGTTGTATCTCGTATTCCCTAGAAATACTTTAGTCTGTTTTTTGTTGACGGGGGGTTTTAAGTTGAGGATCACTTTAATTTTTTCCATACTGACTTTGATCCCATCCTTAGATACTGCATGCCCAAAAATATTCCTATTGGAGTAGCAAATATACATTTCTTAATACTAAGAGATGATTGAATTTGTCTACATATTTCTAGCAAGAGCCTTAACCATTGGACATGATCCTTTAGTAGTGTATACACAGTCTAATCATAAAAATAGATTTCCATAGTTTTGTAAATATATTCTTGAAATGTTTTGACTATTATTATAGAAAAAATTGTTGGTGCATTTTTTAAACCAAAAGGAATTACCCTATATGCAAAAGAGCCAAATTATGTAACAAATGTATTTTTTTTCCTAGTCTTTTTTTACAATGGGTACTTGATTGTACCTTCAGAAATAGTTTCTGAATGAATAAAATTCATGTCCTGCTACCTCATTTAATCTTGTTTACTAATGGATTTGGAAATGGATCAGTTATTGTCAATTTATTCAGGCTATGAAAATCAACACAAATTCTTATTTTGTTCAGCTTCATTTGTGAGATAATTTATATGAGATGATTTATATGGTCTCTTCTTTATGGGGTTAGTTCCTGAAATGAGGTTGATTTTCATATCCTCCATTTCTTTTACAATTCCCTTCAAATTTCTGTAGTCACAAGAAAATACACCTTTATTTATTTAATTAAGCCAATAAATTTGTTTTCTTGTCTATTTAACCAATACTTTCCAATTCGTTCTTTTATGGTTGGTCATCGTTTGAAATATCGAGTTCTTTAATTTTGATTTCCACATCCATTTAGTTGGGATCCTTTGACTCATCGAGCTTTTGGTCTTTGGTTTTTATTTCCTAATAAACGAGTGGAAAGTCTAGTTTGTCGGGTTTCTTACTCTCCTCTTTAGTGGCTATAAGTAGTGTTTTGACTTTTTAAGATTCTTCAAATGGTCCTTTTTTCCAACAAAATATTTGTCCTGAAATATGGATATTATCCATTTCCAAGTATTTGGATATGTTTTGATATGACAAGCATGATACATAATTACATGTAGAAGTCAACAAGGAGTCTAATGTTGTTCCTCCTCTTTTTTTTTTTTGTTTGGTAGGAGACTCTATTTCAAAATTTATCTTATTTGTTGAGTTATCTCAACCAAAGCTTTCTCCTCTAGTTAGGATACAAAATCTTTAATAAACTTATTATTTAGCTTGCTCCATTGGAGTGAGTACCCTTGGGATTATTTGAGCTTATACCATTGGTTTAGAAAATAATTATTAGGAAACATGTGCGGCCATACTCTCTCATCCTTGTAAATAATTCTTTTCCAGTTGGTATCACATATTTTAATATGTTGTATAGGGTCTTTTCCTAGCTTGAAAATTGGAATTTTCACTTGTGTCGACACCTTCCACCCTCCAAATATTTTGACAAAACATGTCATTGTTTTTGTCTAGGTCTGGAGTTTAGAAGCATGGGTGTCCTGCCACCAAGAGTCTTGTCCAATAAAATTTTGAACTAAGCTTTGCATTCTTCCACGTTCACCTACTTCTTTAGTCACTTGTTTGATATGATTTAAAAGGGAAGATTGTAATTTAAACCTTAATGAAGCACTAGAATCCTTGACATTAGTGAGGAAATGTTTAACATTCTTATTTTCCAAAACTTTGATCAACCAACATTTCTTCACTTTAGATTTGTGATTCTCAATTTTCCATTCGTATAGCTTAATTTCTAAATTTTGTCCTATGGAGAGAGGGGAGCCTAAAAGAATTTATCTAAACACATTGCGATGCACATTATCTATATCCTCAAGTAGTATTTGATATAACCTCCTTGATTCTACATCATTCTCTCACACTTCAACATAGGTATTTCCTTCTCAGAGCTCAAAAGAGATTATAATACTTTTCTTGGTTCCCTTCAACTTTATTCTAGAGAAATTGTTGCCTTTATTCTTCGACTCCGTGGTCTTTTGACCAAATATGTATATATTAGTATTCCATTGAGTAAGTCAATTACCTCAAAGTAAACAAAAGTCAGAATCCCAATAAATGATGTTTTTAATGGCTTCATCATTTTGATGGGTTTGATGAATATTTGATCTGCTAGTTTGAGGTAGTTAGTCATTTATTAGTGAGTTGGCCTTCCTAGATTTATCTGTGTTTCTCATGAAAGAATGTTCACTTGTGATTTTAAGCCTAATAGAATGTGTTTGCTCATATCAATATATCAAAATGCCTACTTGAGGATCTTAATCATCAAATTTCTTACCTTGAAATAGTTGGCACACAAGTTTCTATATTCATTCCTCTCCTCATTGTAATATTTCAATATATGGATAACTTCAATCAAATTACCAATTGACTAATCTTCTTTCAATAATTCCAAAAATTCCTCTAATATATTATCCTTCATTTGTTTCTATTTTCCAGCTTCATTTTTGAAAAAATTTGACTACCATTGTATCACTATGTTGTTTCATGTCAAGATATTGGGCAGTGTTTTTAGAAGGTTGAGGAACTTGTCAATTTCATAAACTATTATCTTTTCCATATCCAGATATGGTAATAACATGGAGGAATTTTTAGTTCAAAACCTCTTGCTTTGGGATAGCCTAAAGAATATTTATAGCTCTTTTGTTCAATATTTTTCTAGTATTTTGAGGAAATATTATAAAGAGTGATTTCCTAATTCGTACACGTTGCAGAATCTTAAGTTGATTTTATCTTTTAGAGGGAAACTAGGCACAATGTGGCCTTCCACAAATCTCATGAAGAAATGGATCCTTCCTTGATAATGACTAATATAGGTGGACATTGGTGGCCACCACCTATTCCACTTGGACCCCCAACACTGTTTTCTATCAATTTCTTATTTTTCAACATAATTTCCTATTTCGATAGTTTTCTAGTTTTGGCAATTTTTGGGTCTTGAAATTCTAAAGCCATTTTGAGGCCCTAAATGGAAATTTTTGGGGATATACCATTCGAATGGGCTATCGTGCATGCAAAATGGAGATCATGTGCCAAAGTTACGATCTCGAGAAGTTGATGTTCCAACTAACCCCATCGGGCCCCATGCCTTTTGGTGATTCATCTCCCAGGGTTAGGTTTTTGGATGTTTAGGGTTTCTCAATGCTTCTTCATGATAAAAATTCCTTTGAGCCTATTTGTAACACAATTCATAAGGCATGTAACCATCACATATCTTCTCAGAGATAAGTTACCATTGCCTGAGTTAGTTTTTTTATTTTTGTATGTAAACAATTTTTAGTGGTTATTATTTATTAATTGAAGTTTTGCTTCATTATATCTTCATGATTTTGTTTAAATTTGTATTTCATTTTTTTCCTTCATAAATTTATATTAATGAATTTGGCCTCAACCTCATCCATTGTATCCACCTCATCTTCCACCAAATCCTCCACTACCATTTCCTCTTCCTCCTTATATAGCTAGGTCATTAAAATAATTAGATTCCTGAGTGTGATAGTTAGTATCGTAATTAGGTTTGTTCTTACCATTGAACTATTATTCTTGTATAGAATGAGCATTATCCTCCCAGATGGCACACCATTTAGGTTTTACATTCCTTAACCTATATTTGAACTCTCTAGTGTTATTACTTGATGAAGCCTGATAAATGTCACAATATGCCTTGTTAGACGCATCAGACATCACGATCAAAATATTTACAAATTTGTAGTTGTATTTGGTGTGCCTATAATTCCTACAATTGGTGTGCCATAATTTGTTTTTATAGAAGGATAAAGTTAGCAATGACTATTGTAGTGATTCAATTTTTTATTCTAAACTTTTATTAACCATTGAGGAATTTGACTATCAGTTTTCATCTGTATCAATTCATTGGGCCATTTTCTGAGCTTCTTCACACAATGAAATTTCATGCATTCTCAATGACCTTGTGATATTTTGTAATAACCCAGTAATGTAGTAGTGAACTAGTAGGGCTTCATAGATATTGTAAGGTATTTGAATTAACAAATATTTAAAACTTTTATCATACTCCATGACTATTTCATCCACTTTTTGTTTAACATCTTGAGCTTTAGATAAGGAGAAGAAACTATTCTTGATATCGATCTTATTTCTAGCTTGGTTCTATAGAAGTTCATAAACCATGTGGGAGCTCTCTTCCGAAAAGATATTGTGAATTGTGCCATATAATTATCTTTGTAACAACCTTAGTGAAAGTTCGATGTAATAAAGTAAATAAAGGAAAAATAAGACCACAGATAAAGGATATGTATTCCAAGCTGAATGTTGGGCAGGACATCCTCGTGTGGGGTGTCACTTTGGTTTATTATGGCTAAGGAAATTAGAAAAGGCTAACACAAAGACATTAAAAAGGAAAAAAGGGCATTTTTGACACATTTATTTATGAAAATAAAGGAAATTAGGAGAGACAAGGAGAAAAAAAATTCCTCAAGGATAGTGATGGATTCTAGATGGCATTCCAAGTTTGGTTCAATTGTGATCGGAGCACCCATTTTGGTGTGATCAAATTTTGATGGTGGAGGTGGTTTAAAATATGGATTCCCTTAGCTATTTTTGGATTAGTTGTTCTATGAGATCCCACATTCACGCTTGGAATATGGCATGAGGGTGACTGGCTAAAAGAAAGATTTGGTTCAACCATGTCTACAGTTGGACGGTACATGGAAGTCCTGAATCTAGTCGGATTTGCCTACGATTAATGCAAGCTAAGTTATCTTACTTTTTCACTTGTTTATATGTGGATTTGACGGTTGTCATATCTCTGATATTTACATGGTTTTATGCTAGTTATAAGCATGGTTAATTGATTGGTTCATGTCATGGTTATTTAATGTATTTACTTGTGAATGTTAAGATCATGGATGAAAGACCTAATTGATGTTATAACAATTCAATGGAGAAGGTGGTCATCCTTCTTGTTATGTTTAATAAGTGCTTTCAGTCATTCATGCTCTATCTTGTATCTTAGACCTATAGGTTGCATTGATGCCAAGTGTTTGATAGAATGTTAGTCCTGGTTGGGGATGCTCAGGCCTAGTTCCGAGGTTGATTTTTTATTTTTTAGTCTTGTCATCATGTCTTTGATGGATTCAAAAAGTTGTATCAAGTTCTGGACAGTGGCCAGAATTATGGACTAAAAAAGGTGCCTTGAATTCCGTAGACGCTGGCACAGATCTGCTGGGAAAAGTTCTTGGACGTTGGCACACAGGCCTGTGAGAGATAATGGAGGTATCTAGATGCTGGCATGCATATAGCATGAGAGAGACCAGAGGTTAAGAGCCATAAAACATCAGTGGGACGCAAGGACAGGATGTCTGAGTGGATGACATGTCTCTTGAGAGTGTTGTTGCTGATGTGGGAGGTTTGGTTGATGTGTTCCGTTGATTCCATTTCCCTAAGGTCAACAAGGATGTTGAATCCCTTATAGTGGCCTCTCTCGTCACATGTTTGCCCTGGTTGGCTGGTTACATGGGTAGATGTGGGAAGAGGGGGTGTTACAAAGTGGTATCAGAGTCTGGTTGTGCTCTCCTTAGGTGAATGTGTTTTTCATGCATTCATGTTGGTTGCATATGTGTTTCTTATGTTTGTAGAACATGTTATTGTTGCATTTGCATGGTGTTGATCATGGTTATAGTGATGTGGCCATGTGAAGGTTGATGATTCTGTTGTGGGATGTGTCGTTATGAGTGTATGATTGTATATGCATTTGCTACGCATGTTAGTGTCTACACATTGTTAGGCATGCATTGTCATGGTGAAGGTTGTTGTGCATGAGGTCATTGCATGCAATTAGGTTATCATGATGCTATTGGTATGTTATGATGCTAGTGTGTTGGCTAAGATAGAGAATGAGATGCAGATCATCAAAGTGAAGTTGCAACATTGGACCTCAGGGCAAGAGAAGTTCATCATACAGGTGTGTATGTTGGGCATTCAGTTATGAAGGTTAAAGATTGGTATATGCATCAAGTTTAGGTACATTTCTATTGATGTTACATACATGATAGATGTTATTTGTTTAGTGTAGTCATTTGCACATATGTTGGATAGTCACGCATGATAGTAACATGTGGTTGTATGTATTGCTATTGTTGTTTTATGTTATATAACTTGATGATTATGTTATATGTTATATATTGTTGATGAAAATGCATAGGTTACCTTGTTATGATTATGTTATATGTTTTTGTTGAAGTATGTTATAGGTTGAATTTTTTTTGTTTATGATAGTTAGCTTGATGATTAGGTTATATTTTGTTAATGAGAACGATATATAACTTGTTGTGGTTTTATGCTAGTAACTTGACGATTAGGGTTATTATATTAAGATATTTATGTTATATGCATCATACTAAATTGGATTGGCATATGCAGATGGTTAGGGTTATGAAATTTAGGTATGAGCCGACTTATTTACGATTTTATGTCGTACTAATCTAGACTAACTTTTAATATGTGATTGTTATGCATGAACGACCAATGTTTATGAGCATATGATGTGAACATGTTAGCTAGTGACTACTATGGATATCATGATCTTGTTTATGGTTGAGTTGATATGTTGTGAAGTTATATCTCGCTAACCTAGCTTGATTACATAGACATGGTAGCGTCCCCTGAGATACATTAAGGTATGAGCTTCCTTATTTCGTCTACTTTGTACTTGGATGTTTGATTATGCCATCTATTTGGTGTCTGAGTGTTGGTGTCTATTATGTCATATATATGTAGTTGAATGTTTGATGAATTGCATAATATGAGCATGTGTTTAAATGATCTTGTTTAAGATGATTGTACTAACACATATTTGTTGAGATAGTTCATATGTACTTGAGGGTAATAGGTGACAATTGTAGCACTATATCTAATGACTATGAGTTGACTATGGATTATGACATGATTTTTAGTCTTGTTAAAGGTTGATTTCAAATTAATATACATGTTGTCTTGATATTTGGAACATGTGTTTGACATGTGTAAAGAGTGCATGAAACATGATTGGTATTAGCATGACAAGGTAATAGTTGATGTGTTTATATAACTAACAGTTGGGTGATGTGAAAATGCATAATAACACTCAATTGAAGAAAGGAAACAATCAAAGAAAGGAATTGGGAAAGAATTATTTTGGTTATGTTTGGAAACCCTAATTCCAAATGAATGATTTCCTTGCATATAGGAAGCCTTATAAACCTTAATATTATTTGACATTATGTGGATATGTTCTAGATGCATGAACATTTATTTGACACGTACATCAAATCATCTTTAGTTACAGGTGGATCTGTCAAGGGAATTGGATTCCCTTGAGAGATAGAATGGACGTGTTCAGTTACAAGGAAATGTGCTTGGAACAACAAGGTAAGGTAACTAGTGTATTGTAATATTTACTTATGCACTAACAATTATGTGTTTATCGTAGTACGATGCAAGGAGTTGCATGGGAAGAGAGGTTGCCATGAAATCTTGAAGAAGGCTCGGGTTGAGCTTTCCTTGGGAACCATAGGGATTGAGTCATGGTTTTTTTTGTTAGTATTGTGCTTTTGGACTTTTGGTGATTTAATGTGCTTGATTGCATTTTTTTTTCATCTTGTGCATGGCCATGCCACTTTGTTTGTGGTGTTGTATTGTTGCTGGTTTTCCATGGTTTTCTTCTAGTTTTCTTCTTGTTCATGCCTTTTTTGTTTTGAATATTGGGAGCTGGTTTGGGAAATAGGAAATTTAATGGAGTTCAAGGAGAGATGTGTGGTACCTGACAGGTAATGTAAGGCTTGGATGAACCTTAGTGCATAAATAAGCATAGTGAAACATAAGACTATGATAATTGGTTAGATGGGTTCGTTCCATTGGTGTAAATGGATAGTGGCAGTATAGTGATGAGAAAGGTAAGATGAAAGGTGAAGTAAATGGATTTGAGGCATCCAATGACTTGAATATGTTGGGAAAAAATGTTCTCAATGTTGTGCATGGTGTGCACAGATAAAGGGAGTTCCACTAACGTTGAGCTTATGATATCTAGTAATTATGTTGTGATCATGATCATGTTGATGTTTATATACGTATGTATGTGTGTATGCATGGGATCATGATTGTTTTATGCTAATGTTTATGCATGTATGTATCCATGTATCTATGTCACTGTCTGACAGGTTATCAAGAATCATACTTGTGGAGGAATGATTTCTTATGCAGGTGAATGGCATGAAGAGGTTCCTAGTTTATGAGGAATCAAGTGGGAAGAATAGTCATGACAAATATATGAGGTCAGTATGATGTGGATATGAATTTATATTGTATGCTTGTATTTTTCCTATGTTTATGTTATCATAGGTGATTGTTACACAGTAAAATGTCACTTCCATCATGTCAGTCTCCCTACTGTGTCATAAAACCACATTCACCTCACTTATGCTCTCTAAAATGGCGAAAAACCCTCTTTGCCTAAGTTAATTGAATCATCGCGTCTGTTTATTAAATAACCGCGCTGACTGGCGGAGGATAATGTAACTGCTGTGCTGCCAGCGCGGAAGCACACGTGTTTTCCGCACTGGTCCAATTTCACGGACAGCGCACCCTCCGCTTGTATCATTGAGCGCTGACCAGACCTCTTCTATAATTGATCTGCGATGCCAGCGCACCAACCCAGTTTTGCACCCGCGCTGATCCTGTTTAGGCGAGTTTGTTCTAACAACCAACCTTCCAGATGACTCCAGACTTGGCTGTTAGCATTGTTGAGGTTGCCATCCTTTCTCTGACATGTTTGTTCGATTGATCATCCACTTATCTTGGGGGAGAGCTCATCCTTTACCTATTCATGGAGACTCCTTCTCCTTTATAAGCCTCCTCCATTGCCCATGAGCAGCTATTTTTGGAACATATATAGACTTTGATTGAGTAATTCTTAGTGCATTAGTGCTGCTCTTTGTAGGCATTTGGTGTGTTGTGTGAGGATTGCTTTTGAGCTTGAGGAAGGTTGTGAGCTTGTTGCCTTGTATGTGAGAGAGAGACCTCTTTTGACTTGGGAGATTTGCTTCAAAGGTGAATGCTTGGAAGACATGCTGGCTGGACCCTCTAGAGAAGGACTCAGCGTCAGGACTTCGGTTGTACCTTACTCTATTTTATGATTAATAAAGATAGATGACTACTCTTATGGTTCCATGTCCATTTGTCCTATGAATGATTAAATGTGAATTGTATATTTCCTGACTGATACATAGTTGTTTTTAGTAGATTTTATGCTTGTGTTTGTTCTCTTTTTGCTTGTGCAGGTGTCCGTCCGCGAGGATAGTGGAGGACTGTGATCGGCTGGAGCAAAGGAGCGAGAGGATCA
>APFE031694961.1:4282-51498 GCA_000404065.3 Pinus taeda | reverse complement strand
TATGTGCCAATTTGGAGAAATGCACTTTTGGCGTGACCGAGGTTCAGTATCTGGGATACATCATTGATGAACAGGGGGTGCATGTCGATCCAGCCAAGGTCCAAGTCATTCGGGATTGGCCCTCTCCAACCACTCTAACAGAGCTCCGTAGCTTTCTAGGTCATGCCAACTTCTACCGCAGGTTTGTGTTGTGGTTTTCTCATATTTCTTGGCCCTTGAGTCAAGTCACCAAGGGCGGGGCGAAAGAAAAATTCTTTTGGTCTGAATCGCAACAGAAGGCATTCAGGGAGTTGAAGGATCGCCTCTGCATGGCACCAATGCTCGCGTTACCAGATTTACAACAACCATTTGAGGTCGAGATAGATGCCTTTGACTATGCTATTGGGGCAGTCCTTACTCAACATGGACATCCAGTGGCATATCACAGTGAAACACTTTCAGACACAGTCCGGAAGTACCCCACTAATGATAAAGAGATGTATTCCATTGTACAGGCCTGACGACAATAGAAGCATTACATTTTGGGGAAGGAAACGGTCATCCACACAGACCACCGACCTCTGCAGTTCATACAGACCCAAGGGAAATTGCAGAATGATCGCCATCAGAAGTGGTCTACATACCTGCAACAGTTTAACTTGAATATCAAGTATAAAAAGGGCAGCACCAATAATGTTGCAGATTGCCTCAGTCGTCCACCGATCATGGGGCTAACCACCGTGCTCAACTCTTGCGGGCACGAGACTTCTGATTGGCCACTTCTCTACAAAAGCGACCCAGAATTCGGCCACACATACCAGACACTCTTGGAGGGTCGGCAGTTTGCAGATTTTCACCTCCAGGATGCCCTATTATGCCACCTCGGTCACCTCTGTGTTCCTTTAAGCGAGCGTGCCAAGATGATTTGGGAAGCACACTACAGTTGGGCTGCTAGGCATTTCGGGGTCGAGAAAACAGTGGCAGTACTGCAAAATTACTTCTATTGGCTGAATCTTCGACAGGATGTTGGGAAGTACATCTGATCATGTACTGCCTGTGCCATTGCCAAACTGGCCATTAAGAAGCATGGCCTCTGTACCCCGTTGCCTACCCCTAGTCGACCTTGGGAATCCATCTCCATGGATTACATGTGGGGCCTTCCTTCCACTAAGCATGTAAATGACTATGTTTTTGTGGTCGTCGACAGGTTCTTGAAGATGGCCATTATGATGGTCTGCAAGAAGAATATCACAGCAGAAGCCACTGCTAAACTCTTCTTTGAACGAGTGTGGGTGCACTTTGGGATCCCACAGTCTATCATCTCAGATCGGGACAGCCGGTTTCTCAGCACATTTTGGTCCAGTCTCTGGTCAATGCTGGACACCAAACTCACGAAGTCCACAGCCTTCCATCCTCAAACTGATGGCCAGACAGAGGTTGTCATTAGGATGATTGTGCACATTCTGCGCATGTATAACTCAAAGCATCCACACACATGGGACGAGAGCCTCCCCTATGTTCAGCACAGCTACAACTGAGCTCTCCACAGCTCCACTGGCCATAGCCCTTTTCAGGTGTGTTTGGGATTCCAGCCACTATGCCCCATTGATGTGGCCATGCCACTTGCAGCTACTCACATGAATTCAGCTCATGTCCAGTCCGAAACAGATAAGGCCACCAGCTTCATTGAGCGCATCCAACATATTCGCCAGCAGGTCAATAACATTCTTGAGAAATCAAATGCCAAGTACAAGCAGCGACATGATCAACATCGGGTGCCACACAAGTTTCAGGTGGGCGACAAAGTCTGGTTGCATTTGCAAAAGGAACGCCTTATTGGAGCCTATCGGAAATTAAGACCACTCGATATGGTCCTTACACCATTACTAAGGCTATGGGAGACAATGCATTTGAGCTCAGCATTCCCCCATTCCTTGGCCTGCACCCAGTGTTCAATGTGGACCGCCTTCGGCCATACTTTCCACCATTACTAGACACATCCGACATTGTAGAACAACTCCAACCCACATAATTAAATCCAGATTGCATGGAACAAGCTGCAACTGATCGGATCATGGACACATAGATCAAGAACACTCGCCAACAGAATATCCAACTGTATCGAGTTGTCAAAGAAGGCCAACTCCTTCAGCAGGGCAAGTGGTTCACCAGGGAACAGGTTCAGCAGAAGTTTCCTCATCTCATGGAGGAGCTCAACGCAATGGGGACCATTGCTTCCTAAGGGGGGAGGAATGATCCAGGTGGATATTGGTGGCCACCTGCCAGGTCCACCTGGACCCCCACCATTGTCTTTCTCAGGATTTTCAGTTTCCTTAATTGTAGCACAACTTACTATTTTTAGCAGTTTTTCGGGTCCTGAACTTCCGGAGCCGTTTTGAGGCCCTAAACGACGTTTTTTGGGGAATCCGGGGCCAACATGGGTCCATGGGACATGGACTAGTGTTGCCCATTCCAACAATGGAAGTGCTCGAATAGATCTTTCTAATGAGCTATTGTACGCGTCAAACGGAGATCATATGCTAAAATTACGACCCCGGGAAGTTGATGTACCAACTTACCCCCAAACGGGGCCCACAGTTTGGCGTTTCATCTCCTAGGGTTAGGTTTTGGAATGTTAAGGGGTTTTCATTGTTTCTCAACAATAAATAGGCCTTTGAGCCTCATTGTAACACAGTTCAGACAGTTCGGAACAGTTCAGAGGCATGTAGCGACCACATCTCTTCTTAGAGATAAGCTACCATCGCCCTAGCTGGTTTATTTCCATTTCTGGTTGTAAGCATATTTCGGTATTTTCCATTAATGAAATGTAGCATTATTTCCGCTGCATCTTTGTGTATATGGTTATCTCTGTATTTTATTGCGTTCCTGTTTAAATCCGGATCAGGTTCAAGCTTCGCTATGACCATCCTGATTTCCTATTGCAGGTGTTGTTATCGGTGCTTCTGTGGTTCATACTTGAAGGTTTCCATTGATTTCAGTGCTGCCTGCCTGAGTTATATCGCTAGCTCATCTCATGATGAGGCTTTATTGTGTTGCAATGGTCACCTACCGGGATCTACCACTGGCCACAAGCAATCCTCTACCACCACCACCTGTTGGTTTTTCTCTGGTTGTGCTCTTCTGGTGTTGTGGCATGGGTTTTTCATGTTGGTTTGGTCTCTCTGGTTTTGTTCTTAGTGCTTGTGTCGCTCGTACTCAGAATTTTTCATCAATGCTACTACCACCTGTAGGATTTTTTCTCACTGGTTTGTCTTACGCTCGAACGTTTATGAGTTGTTTTGATCACTTACCGGGAGATACAACTGGTTTGTTTTTGCTTTGGTCAGGTTCTTCTATTGTTGTGGTGCAACCTTTTATTGTTCCTAATGTTCCAGGTTCTTATCATTGCATGGATGGAGTTTGTCATCTTACCATCATGCCTCTTTAGGTTTCGATCCTTACTATTGCACCCTTGGTTTTTAGGGTTTTTTTTATAAGCCTGCATACTTGTTTTTTTTCAAACCTATCTGAGCATCTTCAGGCTTTTGATGTGGTCAGAGTATCTTTCAATGGTATTTGACAAAAATTGAGAGAAATCATGGAGCAAGGATTTCTCTTCTCAATATTTGAAATGGCTAAATATATTAGATTGTAAACATCAATAATAAATGATTGAAGTAGAACTTGACACCTATGGAGTAGAACTCAAGTAAAATTGAAGTTTTTATGGCACCTAGTAGATAACATAATCAAATGTGATGATGCCTAACAAACAGTGAGATTAATATCTCAAAATTCCCTCCTAATCTCAATTGTTACAATTAGAGACACTTACAATGCATAATTGTTCTTTTTAAATTAAAATGCATTCTTTCCCAATGGCTTTATGAAAATATATTCCAGTTGATCTTTGGAACCACAAAAAGCAAGTACTATGTCCTCATCATTGACAAGCTCACAGATGAAATGAAAATGGGTGTAAATGTTCTTTCTCTTATTGTGGAAAACATGATTTTTTTATAAAGAATTTTTTGAATTGTTATCACAGTAGATTGGAGATGGATCCATCTAAATATTTGAAATATATTTCAATAATATTATCAACCACACAACTTGACAAGTTGATGAATTTATTGCTACATATTCTGCCTCTACAGAATATATTGAAACAATTGATTATTTCTTGGGTGCCCATGAAATCATATTGGTTCCAAGATGAAAATCATACCGTAATATGATTTTGTGATCATATAAACTCCCTGCATCATCGTCATCCATATAACTTGAAAGTGAACAATTTTCAGAATGTGTATAGAACAAAACATATTATATTGTCCCTACAATATATCTTAAGGTCCTTTTTGCAACTTTCCAATGAGAAATGTTATGTGACTAAATAAACTTGGAGACAAACATGCTGCAAAAAAAAATATTAGGTCTAGTTGAAGTGAGATATAACAAGTTACCAACTAGACTTTTATACAGTATGGAATCAAGTAGTGGTGGTACATCTTCTTTGCTCAGTTTTGTGCCTTGAGCAATTGGTGTATCTATAGGTTTGCAATTGGTCATTCTGAACTTTTGGATGATATTAGTGGCATATTGTTGTTGACCAACAAATATTCCATTAGGAGAATGGTGAATTTCAATGCCTAAAATGTATTTCATTATTCCTAGACCTATCATATCAAACATTGTTTGCATTTCTACTTTGAAACCTTCTAACATCATCATATTTACTATATAAAGAAGATCATTTGCATAAACACATACAATAAGAATTTTACCTTCATGCATTTTGGTATACGAAGTAGGTTCATGATTGCTTCCACAAAAGCCACTTTTGATGAGATAGGTGTCAATGGAGTTGTACACAGCTCTTGGAGTTTGTTTCAAACCATAAAAGGCTTTGTTCAATCTGTATACCTTATGCTCCTATTCTAGAACTTCAGAACTAGAAGGCTTCTCTACATAGACTTTTTGTTGTAATATACCATTTAGGAAGGTAGATTTTACATCAGACAGATACACTTTCCATTTGTGTTGAGCTACTGTCGACAAAATGGTTCTAATAATGTCTAACCATGCTACTGGAGGAAAGGTTTCACCATAATTGACACCAATTAGTTTTGAGAATCCTTTGGAAACCAACCTTGCCTTATGTTTCTCAATCCTTGCTTTTTCATTCATCTTGGTCTTATATACTGATTTTACACCAATTCTAGTTTTGTCCCTTGGGAGATTAGGTAATTCCCAAGTTTGATTATTAACTATGGAAACAATTTCCTGGTTCATTGCATCTACCCAAAAATTTTCTTTAACCGCTTCTTCAAAATGAGTTGGTTGAGATGAAAGAAATGAAAAAATATTCTCCTTGTCAAACTCATGCTCTTGCTCATATTTGTTTCTTATGTTTCTTGTTTCCTGTTCGTCTTTTGAAGATGTTGAATCACTAGGGGATTCACTACTTGAAGATGTACCATTTTCAGACTTGTATGGCTCTTCTTCAACTTGATGAGACCAAGATTTATTTTCAATTTTTTTTACATCTCTACTTAAAATAAACTTCTTGGTAAGTAGATTATAAAGTTTGGAGGCCTTTAAATGCTCACTATAGGCTACGAAATACATATTTCACTCATATCATCAAGCTTCTTTCTTAGCTTCTCAGGAACATGTTAAAATGCTACTGATCCAAAAATTCTAAAGTGAGATACATTTGTCCTTTTACCCTCCCATGCTTCTTGAGGTACTGTATCTCAGACACTGGTTATTGAATATATATTAAGAACATATACTATTGTCAAAACTTCTTCAACCCAATAATTATTTGACAACTTCTTTTCACGAAACATACATCTGGGCATGTTCATGATTGACTGATTTCTCCTTCCTGTTTTGGAGTATATATTGTTGTATTTTGCATTATGATTCCTTGTTGTTGACAAAATGTTTTGTGGTCATTGGATTTGTAATCTCCTCCTCTGTCGGATCTAAGTACTTTCAACGGCTTTCCACTCTACTTTTCTGCTTCTGCCTTAAATTCTTTGAATCTTGAGAATGTATCTGATTTATTTTTTAGGAATACAACCATGTCTTCCTACTATAATCATCAATGAATGTCAGAAAATAAAGACTACCACCAATAGACTGTGTCTGCATTGGGCCACATATATTTGTATGCACAGACTCTAATGGCTCTTTTTCTCTAGAGGAATTTGCGGGAAATCTATCTCTTTTATGCCTAGACACAACATGAATTTCATAATTACATTATTTTTCATTCATAGTAGGGAAACTGATGACGATTGATTGTTTCTAAAGCTAATTTAGACTCTTGAATGGTATTTCTCCAAATCTACAATTCCATAGCTAAGACTCATCTATTCTTGACACACTCTAGACAAAATTCTATGAGAGATTTCTATTTCTAAGAGTCAAAGGAAACATCCTATTCTCAGTTTTTTAAACCTTTTCTATCAGTCTTTTATTGGGTAATTTGTCATATACATATAACATGTGTTCCCTTAGAATATTATATCCTACACTAATGAGGTTATGATTAATATGTGCAACATAATAAACATCATGAATGTCTTTCTACTGATTTTTTTTAGTAAGAATAGGGACAATACATTTTCCTTCAGCTTTAATGCAAGAATGATCTCCAACCATAATTTCTGATGTTATGGAAGTGGAAAGATAAGAAAACATATTTTGGTTACTTGTCATATGATTGTTGCAACCACTATCCAGCAACCAAAGATCCTTGTTATAAGTGTCTTTAGAAATATGGCATGAAAGAGACATTGTTTCAAACGATTCTCCTTCATTGTTGGAGAGATGGACATTGCATCTTTGTTGATCGGGTCGTTTCTTTCTACATTCATGTTCATAATGCCCAAATTTCTTGTAGTAATAACATTGGACATTGGATTTTCTCCATTGTCTTCTTCTCTGAGTTTGGTTTTCTGGATGTCTCCATTTATCTGTTGCATGATGATGTTCTGACCTGCCTCTACTTCAGCCTCTTCCTGACTTGTTGCCGCCTCTATATCCGCTACCCTTGCCTCTTCCAAAAGAAGTTGTGCTTTGAAAGCTTGTTCCATGGAATCTTCTGCCAATTTGAGTCTTCTTTCGTGTGCCATAAGTGATCCATTCAATTGTTCGACTGAGACAATTGTAAAATCTTTAGATTCCAGAATGGCTGTTACAATCATGTGATATTTCTTTGCCAAATTTCAAAGGAATTTTTGAACAATTTTCTGATATGAAATGGTTTCACCAATGAGTTTGATCTGATTGAGTATTCCCACGACTCTAGTCATGAACTGATCAACTTTTTTGTGTCATTCATCTTTAGGTTTTTGAACTGTGGTCTCAATGTCTGTAGTTTAATTGTCTTCATTGTATCATTACCTTGATACACAATATTGAAGATTTCCCAAGCTTCATGTGTTTTGGATGCGCCAGTTATCTTGTCGAAATAGAATCAAATGACTAAGTTTTTTATCCAACATTTAGCTCTCTGTTCTTTCTTTCTAAGTTCAGTAGTTGCATTCCTCTGATTACCGGACATGGCTACACATTCTTCTTTGATCGGATCTACATAGGCATTCTGAAGTGTATTGCAACATTCTTAGGCTTGCATAAATGTCTTCATTCTCAAATACCAAAACTCATTATTTTTGCCAAACAAAATAGGGGTCTGTAACAAAGCACTAAAAAAATTTATTTCTTCAAATACAAATTTACATACCCATTTAAAATCTTTCTTAAAAAAATCTCTTTTTCTTTCCAATTTTTTCTTAAAAAAATATAACCCTTTTTTTAATCCTCCCTTTCTAAAGCAACCTCCCTTTTTAATACTCCTTTTAAAACATAACAAACCTTCGTGCAGTTTAAAAGAATTTTAAAACACACACTTTTATATAAAAAATAAATTCCCATGAAGCTGTCGAATATGATGGAGCTGACGAGAATTTTATACGAATGCCATAAGAAAGCTATTATGACTTTACTCTGTTTGAAAATTGATTTTTGATGGGTCTTCCTGTGGATTGTAGCTGATGCGTTATTAGATTAAAAAATGTTTGGGGGTGTTATTTTGGTTTAAATAGTTCTTTTTAATATGTGAAATCGTTAAATAGATTATATTGTAAATATCAATAATAATAAATGAGTGAATTAGAGTTACACATTTATAAAGTAAAATTGAATTTATGCCTAATAAACAACCAATCAAATGTAATGACATTATCAAATATAATGACATTTAACTAATTATAAGATTAATATCTCAACAATATTATTTATTGATGATCAAAATATCTTCGGACTTTTTATTTCGCAAGTCAGAATAAATCCGTGTGCTGGACAAGTGGCAGCCCGGTATCTGGGCCACCTTTCTTTGAGTGGTGTAGGAACCCTATATCTTGATATGAATCATACGTAATTTGAGATTTCTTTGAGCACGTATTCTATATGCATAATAATGTAATTATTTTTTTATTTTAATAATAAATTATTGATTAAGTTTTAAGGTTTAGCTTAATTGGTCAAGTAATGTCTAGCCAAAACTAGAGCTCATAGGGTTGATTCTACCTGAAGCTTTTGAACTCTGTGATGACCGAGGAGTTCTATCCTGAAAATCAGCCTTAAAAATTTAAGTGGACTTAACCTGCACCCCTGACCACAAGAACCACCCGGAAAAAAATAAAAAAAATTGTTAATTTTCTATTTCTTTTAAAAAAAACCCTCATTTCACTATTAAAATAAAAGGAAGTGTATTGAAGAAGGAGAAAAAATGACGTGTGTCTTTGAAATCGACTAAAACGTGGGTAATAGTTTCATCACGTGTCGTATAGTAGGTTTACTCGAATGACAGGTGAAGTGAATAAGGCCTCTGGTTTTGATTCATCCAAACAACACAGTCACACTAATCATATATCACTTTATGTACGTGTTTGATAAATATTAAATTATCATTTCATCACCTTTCTTTCCTGAACATTGTATTTTTTTTTAAATCCTTCTCCGGATAACTTTCCATGCAGCTTTGTGAAAAACTGATTACGTTTTTTTATGATTTTTTTGAAAACTAGTTTGAATTTTATTTATATATTTTTAAAATACATTGGATATTACAAATATAATATAAATTCTTAAAAACACGTTGAATTTATTTTACTTTTAAAACTACAATTCTAAAAGTGCAAAATAACAACTTTTAATATTGTGTAGCGTAATTTTCACCGTAAAGAACGATTTGCATTTTCGTATGTAGAGAAATACCAAAAATGACTAATAACCAGTTATAAGCGTTTGATATCATTTTGAGATTGAATGTATTAATTGCAATCAACTTGATAGTATATTACTTGATAACAAAATGGCCACATGAACAGAAGGGAACCCATTTTTCAAAAGAGCAAACAGGAAATAGGAAATAGGAAACCAATAGACGGCTACGCTTGAGGCAATGTATTGATATCAACTTCAAATTTAATGTGATATTTACAATATACTATATAGCATTTAATAGGTTTTGTTTTCGAGGTGTTGGTAAAATTTATGGCATTAGTATACTAACCATAAAAAAAATATATATGGTTTGAAAATTTTCTTTGTTTTATAAGAACATAAGTACTTTTATTGATTTCATTTCCTATCAAATTTAAAGAAAAATATAGTTAATTTTAATATAAATAATATTTTATTGTATAATTAGATTGAGATATAATCATATATGTGAAAATTTTGTGTAAGTTGAAAATGTTAGTATAAAGAAAAATAAAATGTGAAATAATTTAATATCGTTTTTTTGTTTTATGGGAAATTCTTTTTACATTCATGTATGATTTTATGATTGGAAAAGTGGTTTAAGGAGAGAAGAGGTTTATCTCAATGGTTGTGTTTTAACTAAACAGTTTGATTTTAAGAGATATTTGAAGCAATGGACAAAATCTATACATTTTTAATGTGGTATTAACACAAAAAATACATTAGCCGTATTAAAGATATTAACTGAAAAAAATCATGTTTTTATTTTAGTTGTACACACAAATTACACCCACACAAGAAAAAATACAAGAGTTCATAGACAGTGAAGACAAGAGTTTGTAGAAAATTTAATCCAGCTCTGTTTTGCATACAAAATACATTATCGATATCCAATATATTCACAAATAAGATTATGGAGTGGGATGAACCTTATATGCTCTATAAACAAATAGAATAATGTTTTGTATGATTGAGGAAAAAATATTGATATTTGCATTGAGTATTTTCATTTTATTTTCTCATGAATAATATAATAGCCCGAGATTATATTTCCATGCAAAAAGGTAAAAATCAACCAAGGTCATGGGACATGTATTCCAAGCTGAATGGAGGGGAAATACATCACATTAGGGGTCAGTAGTGGTTAACTAATGGCTATGGAAACTGGCATTGGCATCGGCATCGGAAACAGAAAAAGATGATAAATGACAATTAATTAAAGGAATAAAGGAAAATAGGATAAAATGAAGATGAAGAGACAAGAATATGCATGCAAGGAAAACTAGAGAAAAAATAAAAGAAAATGAAAGAAAGAGGAAAAGGAAAGGAAGAGACATGAGTCATCAATGATAAAAAGGCATCTCAGAAGAAATTGATAACCTTTTCTCAACTTTTGATCAATTTCAAAAAATTAATGATGTGCTGGAAATAGAAATTGAAGAATTTGGCAGTTAATGATGAAACAGTTCATATGGAGGAGATTGATAGTAGCTGGAAGGATGATCAGTCAGAATTTGATCTTATATCTTTTAATCTTATCCATTGATTAAGGACTTAATCTCGACCATTGACTCGTCAACATAAAATGTATAAGAGAAGACCTGAGGATCCTTTGGAGGCACACAAGAAGGTACTCAATATCTCAAGGAAAATTGATTCTCAAGTAGAGGAGATCGATTTCAGAGGGAGAGTTGCAAGGTGGAGGAAGTAGAGGGCATCAGCAACGGGCACTGACTGAGGAGGAGATGATGCATGGATAGTGGGAGACATCGCAGAGAGAGACACAGTCCATAGGAGAGACGCAGATCTCATGCACGCTAACGCAAAGGGATGCATAGCCACTCAGAGCCAGTCTATGCTGTGGAGAGTGACGCAGGTGTGATGCAACATTGGGAGTAGGGTCTCCAATGTGTCAGAAGGTCTCAAATGGAAAGTATCAGGTGTTTTCTTTTAGTTTCTCTATAAAATAATTCCTTGTAAAAGAAATTTCTACTGAAGATTAATAAAGCCCTCACCTGTTGCACCCATTTTCCCACATTGGGTTTTTCTGGGGACAATTGTCCAAAAATAACTATGTTGATGTGATTGGTTCTTATGCATGTATTTTTTCTTTGGGTAACTGTGTGGTATCTGTAGTATAATTTATTGTAATATTTTCTGAAGGGATTTCACAAATAACTTATTGTGAATAATAAGTAGGTGAAATAAATCAGTTGTTGCAGTAGTAGAATTTAAGTTTATAAATTTTCACATGTTATCAGAGCAGAGATCTGAAAACAGGATAGGAAAGTAGATTATGGATCAAAAGCATGATGCAGAGGCATCCACTAAAGGGGAGTCGCGCAGATTTCCAGAAGAATGCACAAGGGACATGAATTATGATTATTCGATGTTAGCTTCCAGATTGGAAGAAGAAGTCGTTTTCTTAGCAAGCTCCGCCTCCTTGGAGGTTTGGTATATAGCTAGTGGAGAATGTTTTTCAGTTTATCAGGAAGAAAGAATGAATTTTTAGTTCACAATTGGAAATAAGACAAAGTGTACTCCAGTAGGAAGAGGTACTATAGTTTTTCAAACCAAAGCAGGAGAGCGGCTTCAAGAAAGCAATGTGTTGCATGTGCCAGGATTGGGGATGAACTTACTTTTTGCATCTAAACTGCAATACAAGGGCAAAGACATTTTCTTCATTAAGGATATATTATATATCAAACTACCAAGCTGGAAAAAGAAGGTCCAGTTTGGATCAGAAGTAACAAGTTGTATTGGTTGCAGCTAGAATCACCAATCGCACTGATAGGCAGTAATGGGGACAAACATTTGAATGGACTATTACGCAAGAGGATGGCATACTTACACCATGGGGCTTTGAGAATTCTCAGGAAGACAGTATCAGGAGTTCCAGAACTAAGTACTGAACAAGATGATGTATGTAAAGCGTGCGCTCTGGGCAAGTATGCCAAAGCAATGTTTTCCAGAAGTAAAAATAGCTCTAAGTGTGTGCTAGGATTGATACACTCATACATTTGCAGATTGATACACTCATAAAAAATCTTTTAGTGTTGTCAAAGACCTTGTCACCTTCATCGATGACCATTCTAGGAAGACTTGGATCTACTTTCTAAAAACCAAGGATGAGGTTTTCGGTCTATTCAAAGAGTTCAAGGTTCTAGTGGAGAATCTGATATGAAAAAGGATAAAAGTGTTGTGCTCAGAGAATGGTGGAGAGTATGTTGTCAACGACTTCACACATTTTTGTGCTAGGGAAGGCATCATAAGAGAGTGGACAACTCCCTACAATCTGGAGTAGAATGGAGTAGAAAAAAGGAAAAATAGCACTATTGTGGATGTAGCTAGAGAAATGTTGTATGATGAGGATATGCCTAAATTCCTATGGACAGAATCATGCAACATGACAATTTATGTCTAGAACAGGACTCCTCATAGGGCAATGGGAACAATCACTCTATAGAAGGTCTTCACGAGGAAGACACATGAAATCAGTCATTTCAAGATATTTAGTAGTTTAGTGTATTGGTGTATACTCGAGGAGAAGAGGAAGAAGTTATATCAAACTGCTAAGGAAGGATATCTTGTGGGATATAGCGAGAATTCTAAGGCATCTAGAGTCTATCTTCCATGAATTAGGAAGGTAGTAGTTCATCGGGATGTAAAGTTCATGGAGGATAGAGCTTCTAGGAAATCCCGAGAAATGACTTCCAAGGAGTAGTCGAAAGACGAGCGATTGGTCAAACTACTTCAACTAGCAGAAAGTAGTACCCTAAATTCTCTTGAAGACAAAACTTCATCATAGGAGGAATCTCGGGAAGAGGAAGAATTGATAGATGTGCCTACTACCAGTGGAAGAATGAGGTGAGAGCTCTGACAAATTCTACGGAATGTAGAAGAAATTGTTGTTGCACCCAAGAATAGTAAAAGGGAGCGAAGATAGCCATACAGATACTAGGCCTTAGTAGATTAGGTTGGGGAACCTTCTACTTTTCAGGAGGCCGTTCAACATCAAGTATGGGTGGATGATATGGTGTAGAAATACAACTCTATAATGGTCACTGATGTCTGGGAAGTGGTACATAGGCCTTAGGACAGATTGGTGGTAGGTTCAAGATGGATCTATTGTATCTCTGAGATCAAAATGGTCAGCTATCATGCCAGGGCATCTAACATTTTTGTTTTGGGGGTTTTGTTTTAATTTGGAGGACCAATGTATGAAACAGGTTTAAAATAGTGATACCTAACCTTTTGAATAGTATTAATATTTAAATAGAGGGATGCTATTAAAATTCAAATAGTGATATAGCTTGCATGGTGCTGAGCAGAAGTAGAAAGATGGTATGACTATCACAGTCTTCAAATTGAAAATTGAATAATCATAAGTAAGAAAAACTTTAAACTATGTTCAAAAGGCTGAATAAAATATGCTTAACCTTACAACGGATGTTGATGATATTATGATTTAGAGGGAATTAATAAAACAAAGAATTTATATATAATTAATCTCTTTATAGATGATCACTTCAGAAGCTTATTAGAATAATTGAAACACAATTACTCCTACCTGGTTATCTTTGCAAAACATAAGAACATGAAGAAAACACTGTGAAATAAAACTAGAAAAAGGTTACAAAAAAATGAAACTGTATTAATCAAAATCCAGAATCCATTTGCTTTTGTATTAATGATTCAGAAAAGTCAAGTACATTCAATGTTTATAAATCCTTCTTCAAGGGTGCAACCTCTAACAACTCGTGAAAGAGAGTTAGTTATACAATCTGAGAACTGAGAAGATATATTAAACTTATTTAAAAAAATAGATAATTACGAAATCAAGAATATAAACTAATAGTCAATCTATCCCTATTTTATTGCTGAGTTGGTGATGACTATTGCTAGAAACATTGAGAATTGTTGAGTTGGTGATGACTATCCTTGTAAATATTGAATTTTTTTTTATCTCCCTCTTAGTCAAGTAAATCAGTTAGTTCTTCCTAGCATTTCTTATCTGGAATAGATAACTTAGTTACCCTCCTATAGACATCATCCATCTCTGTATACTTACTAAAAGTGGTTTTTACTGGAAATATATGTCTAATTTCATCTAGGATGAAAAAGGAATCTCTGTGTGCATTCAGCACAACCCTTGGTGTTGTTGCACCTCTTATATTTCAGACTCAAGCAACATTGGTACCCAACTCTGTAAGATTTCGAACATAATCATCAATGGGCATTAATTTTTCATTTATCACAAGCATAGAGGGTAGACCCTTGCTGGTCAAGGGTTCTAACCTACTGAAAAATCTTTGAACTATAGTATTCACACTGCTGCACTTTTCCTCCAACTAAAGGATGAGGTTTTTCTTGGTGATAATCTTCTTTACTTCTAGTATAGTTGATGTCCTATCATTTATACCCAATTCTTCAAGCTCATATCTGTCTTTAGAATTGAGGAGCTTGGTTATTTCAGAAGCAATTTCTGGCATGTCCTCAAGTTCTTTAGAAATAGTTTCTGCATCTTTCTAGTCTTTCTCCAACAAGTCTTTTTGATTAAAGACTATCTTGATATAGGGCTAGATATCCTTGGCTGATTCTGTAATTTCTTCCCATAGAATTTCCTTTGCAAAACATAGTTTGTTTCCAAGGTTAGACTCTTTGATTTCCTTCTGCAAAACTTCAATCTGACCTTTTGTCCTCTGCAAATCGACTGCATGTGAATTGTCTGCAACTACCTTTATATGTTTTAATTCCTTCTGTTCATCCTGCAACTTCTTCATTTCAATTGCCTGAATGAACAGATTTTGAACACATTCTGCAAGTTGTTCAACTCCTTTTGTTGTACCTTTAGTTGATGTTGTTCCTGAAGTAGAAACTTTGGTTATTGAAATTGCTCAAAGAGGAACTACATCCATTGGAATTTGGGCCTTCTTGATAGCTTCTTCTTCTTCTTTGACCAATTTTTCCATTTTCTCTTCCATTTTTTTTTTATTTACAGATTCTGTTCCATGATGAGATTCATCATGTCAAATTTCTGACTCTTAGTTTCTTCAATCTCCTTAGTCATTGGATCCTCAAAATCTGTTAGTTTGAGCTGTTTCGTTAATGCTGAAATCTCAATATTTTTCTCCTTAACAAGTTCTTCCACTTCATTTATGTTTGAGGGATCATATGCTATCTTTAGCACTATATCTTCCAAGGATTTTATCTTGGTGTCCTTTGCCAGTGAGGAAACCTTTTCCAGTTTCAGCTAGGACTGTGCATTGGCCAAGGTGACCTGCAACTTTGACAAAATCATGGCAGTATGAGTTAAAGTGGAAGAAATCATCTGTCCAATTTTTTTGTACATCTCAATTTGATCAATTGGATGCAAATATTTTAGATTAAACTCAAATGAGGATTGTTTCTGATAATGTGCATGAGTCCTTGGCTGTGGAATCTGAGCTTGTAGGAAATCCATCTACATTTTTCCCTTCTTAAAATCAAAAACTGAAAAGGTTTGGCCTGAGAGTTGGATGAATGTTTCCAGAACTGGGTGTAGGTGTTCAAATTAAACTCTTCATTCTTCTTTTTAATCTCACTCAAAACATGAAATATTTCCTCCTCCTTATCTTTCAGAATGCTTCCACTGGTCTGAATTACCTGTTGTTCATGAGAACTAGTGGAATGAGTTTAGGACTAGGTAGACTACCCACCAGACTGTGTATAAAGCATAGTCTCTCCAAGTCCATCAAATTTTGTTTTTTGAGACTCATGTTTTGATCCAACAATCACAGAGAACCCAGGTCTCTTCTTTCTATGCACAATCCTAAAGCCCTGGCTTGATGCTTCAGTTATAGTGGATGATTGTTCTTCCCTCACTCTTTTAGCTGTCTTTTCTTGTGCAAGTGGAGTTTTCACATTTGAAGTAGAAACTGCCTACTCTTTAGCTTCTTAAAGGCTGTTCTCTTTCCATTCCAACCGATTTTTATACTGTTCTATTTCAAGTCTAGCTGTGTGGTGATATGCAGTAAACTTATTTTCAACCCTAAGTTTAGAAATCACTCCCATTGGGTCATAATACCAACTGAAACTGAGACCAAACTTCATTTCCTTTAATAACTTGTCTGCTTCTTCTCCTGCTGCTCTGGTGTTGCACATGAATGGACCCACCTAAGATTTTATCTTGAATTGTGATTTCTTCTTTGCTACCGCAAAGTGTACTTCATTTGCATTTAACCTCTACCTAGTACATTCTAGTGCAAATATTCTAATGGGAAGGTACTTGGGAAGTTTGTAGGGTGCAAGCTCACAAACATAAACCCTACTTTCTTTGTAGTTTTGGTAAAGATACAAATCTCCTGTTGTGGCTTGATCAACTCGCTACAATACTTTCACAATTTCATCACTGATTCTTGGTATTGGAGTGTTGCTCATAAGACTAATAGATGAATGAATAAAAAATTCTATGAACTGTTTATAGGTAAATTCTTCTTTGTCCTTCATTCCCATTGTAGTCCAAAAGATCATTGATTGCTAGTTGCCTTCCTCATTTAGCTTCTGTAAGGTGAATGAAAATTTATCTCCCTAAAAATATATAAAAAGGTACACAAGTACTGAAGCATACTTGAATACTTCTTCAGTGTTAAACTGGAAAAATTTCTCATGTATGGCTTCAGCTAGGAATTGGCTAAAGCTATAGAGAACAGTGGGTTCTGAATCAGTGGAAAATATGGGCAATAAACCTAAGATAGCTTCATTAACATATTGATCAGAATTGTAACCAAGAAGATAGGACAAAATAGTGGTGATTTTCTTGGTTCTGTCAAGGAACATGGATGAATCATAGGGAGGGTTTCTTTTAGGCAGAGGACTATCTATAGCTAGGAAAAGTTCAAGAGTCTAGGATATTTTAGTAAAATCTACCTTTTGATAAGCTTCTATCAAGATTTCATGAGAAAAAGGATGGGTTGGTGTAATAGTTGGATCTTGCAACATCTTTTCAATGGTCTCAGCATTGAAACAAAGGATTTCTCCTGTGGGTGAAATGGTTGCTCTTTGAATGGGATCATAGGACTCATGTCATTTCCTGACAAATTCAGGTGCTTCATGTATCTGAGGGAAAATGTAGTGGGGAAGGAGGGAGTCCGATAGTCCTACTTCATCTCTTTGATCAATTAATTGATCCTCCATCTAGCAGTAAATTTCATATAAATCAAATTGAGATGAAGACACAATGATTTTACAACCTTTATCGACCAGGGGAGTATGATGGAAGTCAACTTGGGGATGAAGAAGAGGATTTGGGATTTTTGCAATTTCTTTGCCATTAGGAGGCATCTTATCAAATGAATTGTTGACTGGAAGTGATGGAAATGGAAAAAACTTGGTCTGAAACTGAGTGATAACAGTAAAAATAGTATGAGTGAATAGAGACAAGTGGACTTGGGTGTCGTCTTTCTTCTAAACATGACAAAATGACTACTTAAGTGTTGAACGGTTATTGAGCCATAAGGAGGAAACCTTCAGTGATCAATTTGGTTATAGAAATGCATGGTGTAACTGTTTTCATGGAGGAATAGGGATTTTAATGGAAAATTTGGAGCGGAGTTGTTGAATGAATGGTTAAATCTACATTAGTTATCCAATGGGATTAATTAATGGGTATTTGGGACATAAATTCGTGGGAGTTATGAATTGAATAAATAATGGATAGGCGGTAGTTGATTGGATGGAAGCAGTGACATGGAGCGGATGTGGATATTAACATGGATCAGTGGTAAATGGACATATGTAGACCGTGTTTGGGAGTAATTGGAGTGGTAAGTTGTTTCGGGGTTCTAACTCCCGAAAGACTAGAATGAGGATAAGGTGGTTTAAGAAGGCGGTTTTGGAAACTTCCCGCTTTGGACTGCCCCCGCCGATAAAGTTTGGACGACAAATGAGGCCTGAGGAGCAATGTGGAACATCGGATCTCGAGGGAGCATGCAGGATGTAAGGTAAGGTGAAAATGTTTTAACATGTGAGCAGCAAGTGATGGTGGAGTCACGATTTTGGCTTATATGACAATTTTGAGTAATGGGGGAATATATGAATGAAGTTAGGGTTTTTACCAAATAACATTGATGCTTAGAATTCATAGTTAAGTTAAAATGCAACAACGAATGCAGGAATTATCCAATGTTACAACTTCGGATAAAATCCTTTCATTCTCCAATTATTTCTCATATGTCTACCTACCCTTTACACTTCTAACTTTTTCATTTATTCATCCGAGCGCATCTAGGCTAGCAACTCAATATTTCCTTTTCATGACTAATGTACCTCTATCCCTTATTTCCTCCATTGGCTCAGATTAATCTGTTGAGCCAATTTTATTTGCCACCTATTGACAAATAATTCAAATACAATCCAATTTTGATTAAATTGTACAATTGGATTATATGAACTAGTGTGGCATTTAAACAATCAGCACACAATTTTATTTGCAAAACTAAACTATACTAAGAGTAGTGGCATTTGGATTTGCAAAACTTTCAAAGTTTATTATTTTTTTCTTTTCTTTCTAACCTAACATTTTATTTTTTGCCTCCATTTTTAGGGCATCTATTCTATCATTTTATTTGATATGGACTTATTCATAAAAATATCCCTAACATTTTTTATTTAATATTATTTTTGTCCATATCCTCACTTAACATGTTTTTAAATATATTTTCATTTTTTTGACTAATTCATACTAACTTACCAAAAGAAAAAAATGCTACAGCATCGGCTCCAACTAGGGACTACTTTCTCCTGTAGAATGCATAGAAGCTACAAATCCATGTGCCTTCTCCCCGGGCTATGGAGTCTTTGCTATAAAAACTCACACTGACAATTTGAAAAGTAAAATAAACTAGATTTTTTACAATTGTAGTGATGAGATCTACTTCAACTTCTCAATACTGAATGTAATGTTTGAGAAACCTTCCATTAAGAGGATAAGTGGAATATAGTCCCTCGAGATTTTGTAGCACAAAGGTGTTGTTTTCCTTTACTTCAGTAATAGCTAAAGGTCCAAACCACAGGTTATCAAACTTGCCATGTTTTCCCTTATCTTCTCTTCTAGAATCTCATCTTAGAACTAGATCACCTTCCTTGAAGTCCCTTTCCATGGCTCTTCTATCAAATAGGATCTTCATCTTATTCTGATACTTTTTCAATTTATATTCAACTTCATATCTATTTTCATTGAGTTCAATAATTTGATTTATTCTCCTTGAAAAATCATCTGGTTCGTTGGTTGAATCCTGCAGGAATTTTAAAACAGGGAAAGCCAAGTTGGTACGGAAGATTGCATATTTCGCATAGACTAGCTAAAAAGGAGACTTTCCAATAGACCTATTTGGAGTAATATTGTTTTTCTGGACTACATAAATTAGATAAGAATCCCATCTCTTTTATGATATTAAAGTCTTTTTGATCACCTTTACCAGAATTTTATTTGCGGATTCTGCAAGACCATTACCTTGAGGGTAATATGGAGTTGAATGATGTAACAGAATCTGATATTTCTAGAAAAACTCAATCATTTTAACGTTTGAAAATGCTATTGCATTATCAGTAAGAATTTGTTTTGGGAAACCAAACCTAGATAAGTTATTTTCTTCAATGAATTTGATTACTACTGAATCCGTAGAATTTCCTACTACAATTGCTTCCACCCATTTCGTAAAGTAGTATGTTGTAGTGAGAATCCATCTATGTTGATTGCTTGAAGTAGGATGAATCTCTCCAATAAACTCTACTCGTGATTAGAGAAAAGGTGTTGAGACTATTGTTGGGATCAATGGAAGAGCTGCTAGTTTTTTCTTACCAGCAAACATCTGACAAAGGACACAACTTCTAACCTTTGCTCCTACTTGTAAGAACAATGTGGGCCAATAAAATCATGCTCTCAATATCTTATATGTTTTTTCTCTCCAATCATAATGTCCTCCACAAAATCCTATATGAAATTGATCAAGGATTCCTTCAGTTTCTAATTTTGTCAAACATAATAACAAGATATTTAATGGGTCCTTCCAGTAAAGATTCGCATTTATGATACAATATTTGACTACCTTAATTTGAGAGCATTACATTGACTTTTGGAAAAGCATGCTAGATATTCAAAGTGGATCTAGAAATTTACAATATCCTAATACCAATTTGATAAGAGAGATGTGCCATCAATGTGTAAAGGGATGATATGATCCGAAGGTAAAGGTTCTTATGGATTCTTTTCTTCAAGAAGAAGGGAAGGTTCTTGTGGATTCTCCTCATTCAAATTTTGGGAAGGTTCTTGTGGATTATCCCCTCCTGCAGGAACATAAGGTTCTTGTGGATTCTCCCCTTGTATTTCCAAAACAGAGTTGGCGCCACACACTTTACAATTTGATTTAGCAAGAAGCTTTGTTAAAATTGGAAACTAGGGCAAAACTCCATGTGGGTCATCTTATTCATGGCTGATAATATTTTTATTAGATTCCTCTTGTCGAGAGGTGTAGGATTGATCTAAAGATGATCCGATTCTGATAAGTATTTATGGAGATATGAATTTATTTTAATTATGGAATAATTATCAAGCCGACCTACAACTCATGTAGGCTCAGAAGCCCAATAGTCGCATCTATTCAATCATCAACAGTTGTGTATAAATACAGAAGGTATTTTCCTCATTTGGACTCACTCAACTCATCACATCTCTCTCTCTCTCTGGTGTGCGACGAAATCTTGCATTGGTGCGCGGAGAAATCTTGCACTTGTGCAAGGCGAAATCTTCCACTGGTGTGCAATGAAATCTTGCACTGGTTCACGACGAAATCTTGCACTAGTGCGTGGTGAAATCTTGCACTGGTGCGTGGCGAAATCTTGCACTTATGCACAGAAAATTATTGCACTAGTACACGGTGAAATCTTGCACTGGTGCACGGCGAAATCTTGCACTGGTGAGCAGCAAAATCTTGCACTGGTGTGTGGCAAAAACTTGCACTTGTGCGCGGTGAAAACTTACACTGGTGCGCGGCGAAAACTTGCACTAGTACACAACGAAATCTTGCACTAGAGCATGACAAATCTTGGACTGGTGCACGACAAAGTCTTGGACTGGTGCATGGTGAATGACTCACCCATGGAAACTTGACAAGTTCGATCTAGGGTCTGCTGCCCTAGTTTAGGGCTGATCTGGGGTTTGTTGTTGCTGATATAAATCATATCTTTGTACTATTTCTCTCTGCTGAATTATTGAAGATAAAGGAATATTATCAAATGGTTTCCCCATATTGGGGTTTGTCCCTAGCTAGCCGCCACATCTTGCGTCTCTTGTCTTGGCTTGTTTTTTGTCGATCGTTGAATGTTCTATTTGCACTTTACTTTATGTATATTTGATTGCTAATCTGTGGATAATAATAAGAAAGATAAGTAAACTTCTATAAGCATAGAACATACCATAATTTAACATGGAATTATAGATAAGGTGAAGACAAAGCCAAAGCAAGAGCAAGAGTAATCACTGAAGAGAAGATTGGTAAGCCTATCCTAAAAGAATTATGGGGTCCTCAACACTCTTCCCTGCCGAAGAGAACCTCCGTGAGAAAGCTGACTATCACGGATGGAAGATATCTGTCGATCTAACCTTAGAAGATCAAGGAGTGTTGGACCATGTGAGAGGCAGAATTGTTGAGCCTCCATCAAATGCATTTGCTGCTGCTAGGAACAAATGAACCTAAGGGTGGAAGAAAAGGATGATGTTACATTTGCAATAAAGCAGGTCACTATGTAACGGAGTGCCCTGATAGAAGGGACTCACATCGGGACGATGATCAAAATCCCTCTCATGGCATTCAAAGGAATGGAAAATCTAATAGCAAAGGTAAAAGGAGTGTTGGAAATCAAGGAAGAGGATGATCATTCAAGAAGGCTAGAAATTCCATGATGTATTATATGTACCTAACCTCAAAAATAACCCAGTGTCCATTTCGGCAATGGAAGACAAAGGCTACAAGGTGGCTTTCATCGATGGAAAGAGGCTAGCATTAAGAGGGAGACTACTACACCATATACTCTTGAACAGAATGGTGTGGTGGAAAGGAAGAACTGTATGATTGTGGAAGCTGTCTGTGCCATGCTCCATGATCAAAGACTTCCGAAGTTTCTATGGGCCGAAGTTGAAAACATCGCCGTATATGTACAAAACCAATGCCCTCATCAAGCATTGGGTTCCAAGACTCCTCAAGAAATGTTCACTGATAAGAAACCTGATGTATCACGTTTTAGAATTTTTGGAAGCCCTGTATATTTTCATGTTTCGAAAGAGCAAAGAAATAAATTGGTTGCATCTGGAAAGAAAGGAATCTTCATGGGCTATTGTAAAAATACTAAGGGCTATAGAATTTATGATGTCAGTGAAAGGGAAGTCATGATTAGTCATGATTTCACCTTTGATGAAGATATGGCCTTCAGCAAGGTGGACAATCTTCCGACTTTGAGGAGCTCTCAAGAAGCCGACACCAGGGAACCGAAAGAAAAGGATGATGAAACAATGCCTGATGTAGAAGAACCCATGGATCCTATTGATCCACTTGAGCCTTCCTCTTCTAAGAAGAGGCCTTCTTTGCTTAGGGGGCTACTTGATGATGCTGAAGGACATGGTGCACCCCAAGAAACCTTCTGTGAAAGTAAGAAACCTAACAAGTATCAAAGATACCTGACCATCATGAGCACAATCATACAAAATGAGCCTTCATCATTCTCAGATGCCATCATGCATCAAGTATGGAAGGATCTATGACCAAAGAATATGAGTCTATTATGAAGAATGATGTCTGGGAAGTACTTCCTAGACCCTAGGATAAGACAATTGTCACTTCTACATGGATTTACAAGATAAAGCATGCAGCAGATGGAAGTACAGAAAAGTATAAGGCTTGTTTTGTTGCTCGTGGTTTCTCCAAAAAGGAAGGTATAGACTATGACGAGATATTTGCACCTGTTGCTAGATATACCACCATCCACTTGATCATATCCCTTGTGGCTTCACAAGGATGGAACCTACATCAGATGGATATCAAGACTGTGTTCTTACATGGTTCGATCAAAGAAGAGGTCTATGTGAAGCAACCTGAAGGATTTGAGTTGTATGATCGAAAATCTCATGTATGCAGGTTGAAGAAGGCTTGCTATGGGGTGAAGCAAGCACCCCAAGTATGGTATGAGAGGATCGATAGCTACTTGATGAAGTTGGGATTCACTAGGAGAGAAGCCGATCCTAACCTTTACTTCAAGGTTGAATATGACAAGCCTCTCGTACTGGTGTTGAATGTGGATGACCTCTTTCTAACAAGTGCAAACCCTCTCATTCACAAATGTAAGAGGGAGTTGGCTTCTAAATTTGAAATGGAGGACCTAGGACTGATGCACTATTTCATATGAAGTGTGGCAGAAGCCAAGGGAAATTTTCCTATCTCAAGGAAAATATGTGGTGGAGATATTGGAAAGATTCGGTATAGTTGACTGTAAGCCTGTTACTACCTCGATGGAGCTTGACTTTAAGAAGTTAAGTGGTAGCCCTACTAGACCTATTTTATGAAATACCACCGAGTATCATCAACTCATCAGAGCATTAATGTTCATAGTGAACTCCCGTCGAGATATATGCTCACAGTCAATACATTGAGTCAACATATGGTTGAACCTCACCACATACATTGGATTGGTGCCAAGAATCTATTGAGATGTCTTCATGGCACAATTATTTATGGGTTAAGGTACACTGTCAGAGATGTGAGACTACTTGGATATATTGATGCTAACTGGGCAGGTAGTGTGGTGGACCGTAAGAGCACTTCCGAGTGTTGTTTCACCCTGGGATCTGCTTCGATATCTTGGATGAGAAAGAAGCAGAAGTTGGTGACTTTGAGCACCACTGAAGTAAAGTATATTGCTGCTAGCATGGCCTCCTATGAGGCGGTCTAGTTGCGAAATATATTCAGTGAGTTGTTTGGATTTACATTGGATACCACCGTGATCCTATGTGACAACTAGAGTGGGATTTGTTTGTCAAAGAATCCTGTATTTCATGATCACCCCAAGCATATCGATATTAGGTACCACTGTATTGAAGATGTGGTGTAGAGAGGATCATTAAGGCTCCAACATATCGGTACAGATGAATAGGTCACCAACATTCTAACAAAGCCCCTAGGGAAAGTCAAAATGCTGACTTTCTGAGAACAACTTGTTGTTGTTCAAAGACCCTCTGATGAGGGTCTTGTATGATGAATTGAGCTCTAGGAACTCTGGGGGGGTGCGGGGTACTTCTTGGAGTGACATATGACCATAGGATGATTCACCATCCCCTGGTGGTATACATGTACACCCCGTGGTGACTATGTAGTAGGATGATTGGTTCTCCTGTGAGGTTTGGATGATGTCTTCTCCATGACGACTATGTAGTAGGATGATTGGTTCTCCTGTGAGGTATGGATGATGTGTTCTCCATGAAAACTATGTAGCAGGATGATTGGTTCTCCTATGAGGTCTGGATGATGTGTTCTGCATGACGACTATGTAGCAGGATGATTGGTTCTCCTGTGAGGTTTGGATGATGTGTTCTCCATGACGATTATGTAGTAGGATGATTGGATCTCCTGTGAGGCCTGGATGATGTGTTATCCATGGTGTTTATGTAGTAGGATGATTAGTTCTCCTATGTGGACAACATTGATTAAGTTCTCTTGTCGAGGCATCCTACCCATGCAGTTTGGGAATCATGGGAAGTACCTCTCATCTAATCAATGAGCAGGGAAATGAGGATAGGGACCATACTAGTACTGATTTATGCATCATTGTATCTACCATACTCCCTATGCTAGGATGACCTCCATTGATTTTGGATCAATGATACTGGTCAGCGACTAGTGGTAGGAGTTGTACCCACTATGATGCTGACTTCAGGTCTATTGAAACTAGTTTAGGACTAGTGGTACACACTCTGAGACTGACTTTGAGTCAGTGGAGGATGGTATGATACATCCTCATTCATTGATCTAGGATCAATGATACTGGTCTGGGACCAGTAGTAGGAGATGTACCCACTATGATGCTGACTTCGGGTCAATTGAGCCTGGTCTAGGACCAGTGGTACACACTCTGAGACTAACTTTTAGTCAGTGGAGGATGGTATGATACATCCTCTCTCATTGATCTGGGATCAATGATACTGGTTTGGGACCAGTGGTAGGAGTTGTACCCACTATGATTCTGACTTCGGGTCAGTTGAGACTGGTCTGGGACCAGTGGTACACACTATGAGACTGACTTTGAGTCAGTACAGGATGGTATGATACATCCTCGTTCATTGATCTAGGATCAATGATACTAGTCTGGGACCAGTGGTAGGAGTTGTACCCACTATGACACTGACTTCGGGTTAGTTGAGACTAGTCTAGGACCAGCGTTACACACTCTGAGACTGACTTTGAGTCAGTGGATAATGATACTAGTATGGGACCAGTGGTAGGAGTTGTACCCACTATGACGCTGACTTTGGGTTGGTTGAGACTGGTCTGGGACCAATGGTACATACTCTGATACTAACTTTGAGTCAGTTTTATACATCCTTGATCATTTCTTCCTCTTCATAATTCAGACAAAGCAGAGCAGAGCAGAACAGAGCAAAGCAAAGCAGATCAGAACAGGGTAGAACAGAACAGAGTAGAGCAGGCATGATAGAGCAGAGTAGAGTAGAGATCAAGCTATACAGGGCAGTGTATTTGATGGATGAATATTAGTGACCGACAGACAGATTGCAGATGGAGTTCTCCCTAGTTGAGAGGGAGTGTTAAAATTGGAAACTAGGGCCAAACTCCATGTGGGTCATCTTATTCATGGCTGATAATATTTTTATTAGATTCCTCTCATCGAGAGGTGTAGGATTGATCTAAATATCATCTGATTCCGATAAGTATTTATGGAGATATGAATTTAATTTTATTATGGAATAATTATCAAGCCGACCTACAACTCATGTAGGCTTAGAATCCCAACAGTCACATCTATTCAATCATCAACAATTGTGTATAAATACAAGAGTTCTTTTCCTCATTTGGACTCACTCAACTCATCACATCTCTCTCCCTCTAGTGCGCGGTGAAATCTTGCACTGTTGCATGGCGAAATCTTGCACTGGTGCACGACAAAATCTTGCACTGGTGTGCAGCGAAATCTTGCACTGGTGCATGGCGAAATCTTGCACTGGTGTGCAGCGAAATCCTGCACTGGTGCATGGCGAAATCTTACATTGGTACATGGAGAAATCTTTCACTAGTGTGCGGGCGAAATCTTTCACTGGTGTGTGTTAAAATCTTGCACTGGTGCACAGCGAAATCTTGCACTGGTGAGCAACAAAATCTTGCATTGGTGTGTGGTGAAAACTTGCACTGGTGCATGGTGAAATCTTGCACTAGTGCGTGGTGAAATCTTGCACTGGTGATTGGAAAAATCTTGGATTGGATCACGACGAATCTTGGACTGGTGTGTAGCACAGTCTTAGACTGGTGCACAATGAACGACTCATCGATGGAAACTTGACAAGTTTGATCTAGGGTCTTCTGCCCTAGTTTAGGGCTGATCTGGGGTTTGTTGTTGCTGATATAAATTAGATCTTTGTACTATTTCTCTCTACTGAATTATTGAAGATAAAGGAAGATTTGATCAAATGGTTTCCCCATATTGGGGTTTGTCCCTGGCTGGCCACCACATCTTGTGTCTGTTGTCTTGGCTTGTTTTCTGTCAATCGTTTAATGTTCTATGTACACTTTAATTTATGTACATGTGATTGCTAATTTGTAGATAACAATAAGAAAGATAAGTAAAATGCTATAAGCATAGAACATACCATAATTTAACAAGCTTAGCTAATCCTTAACCCTTTACTACCTTTGTAGTTTTGATAGTTAGATCAAACTCTAGTATTTGAGTGATCCATCTACCTCTCTTCCTATCAGTGTCAGGTTGGGTTAAAACAATCTTGACAGCACTGTTAGGAACATAAGCAGTAATAGGTGAATGTAGGACATACATCCTAAATGATTTCAAGGCTTGTATGAGGGTATAGGCTTGCTTCTCAATTATGTCATACTTAAGCTCGGCATCGCTCATAACCTTATTGAAAAATGCTATAGGTTGGTCATGGGAATCTTCATTCTTTTGTAATAAAACAACAATAATGGTTGTTTTAGAGGCAAAGGAAAATATACTAAATGACTTGGTATAATCAGGACTACCCAAGGTTGGAGCTTCAGAGATAAATTTCTTGATTTGGTCAAATGCATACCTGGAAGAGACAATCCATTTAACTTCATGATCCTTTTGGAGCATATCAGTTATATCTTTCGTAATTTCAGCATAATTTGGGATGAACCTCCTTAAAAAATTAATCTTGCCTAGAAAATCTTGGATCTCCTTCTTATTTTTAGGTAATGACAATGTTTTTATTGCAGAAACATGTTCGGGATCAATCACCACTCGTTCTTTTGAGATTATATGGCCTAGCAACTTTCCTTCTTTGATAGCAAAAGGAGACTTTTTAGGATTGAGGTATATTCCAAATTTCCTAAACCTGTCAAAAACATTCATCAAGTGTTTTAGGTGTTTCTAATCCGAATTAGAAAAAACAATTATGTCATCAAGATAAATGACTACAAATTTGTTTACTTGTCCCACAAAAGCTATGTCCATAGCTCTTTTAAAAGTTGCTCCAACATTGGACAAGCCAAAGGGCATTCTAGAGTACATAAATGTACCCCAGGGTGTAGTAAAAGTTGTCTTCTCTCTGTTTGTTGGATCAACATTTATCTGATTGTAATGTGAAAGTGTTTGTGCTCCTGAAACCATCTAAAGTAACTGATCCACTTTGGGTAAAGCGTAATTATCCTTTAATGATGCTTTATTCAAATTCCTAAATTCTACACAAAGTTTTATTTCCCCATTCTTCTTCCTGAGAGGAACTAAATTAGCAACCCAATTAGAGTATCTAAGAGGGAGAATAATTTGGCCGTCTAGCATTTTCTTAATTTCCTTTTCTACAATTGGTAGAAGTGTTGGAATAATCCTTCTAAGTTTTTGTTGACAAGGTTTTGCTTCTAGTTTTGAAGGAATCTTATGTTGTATGAGTGCTGTATCATAAGTTTTCAGATCAGCATACGTCCAGGCAAAAATATCCTTGTATTTTACAAATAACTTTAGGTATTGAGCTTTAATTCCAAGATCTAAGGATGCACAGATTTTGAGGCTCCCAATGTCATCATTTTTTCCAATGTTTACCTCCTCTATGTCATCTTGTGGAGAGATTGACTGCGGGTTTCTAAGGACATCATTTTGATCAAACAATTTCTCTAAAGGAATGAGACCTTTGGGAATAAAATTGTTAGACACCTCAATGATATCATGATTAGCAATTTTTGAGTTGAAATATGAATTATCTTTTTCTTTATCAAGTAAGAATAGGACCTTCTATTAATCTAGCCAATGGTACATAATTTACATGTTGTCGCCCCAGCTCTGTAAGTCAGGTAGCTGGTTAGGCCCAAACCCGAGCCACGCCCTCAAAAACAGGAGAAGCCCGGAAAGGAAAACTGGGGATTTACCATCGAAACTCTAGAAAAAAGTGAGCAGTATATAGAAAGGAAGTAACCCTGACCTCTGAGGAAGATAGGTCCATAGAACTGAGATTACAAAATAACTCAAGAGACCCACTGAGGGACCTTGGAACAACCACCAAAGCTCAGCTAAAAACCATAGTAAGTTTTGACTGTCGCCAACTGAACAATCTAAATGGGCCCCACCCAAAAATCTATCAAGCACGGACCCAAACAAAAATTTTATTCCAGATTTTAGACTTTTTCGGATGAAGAATACCAAACTAAATTGCACAATCAATCTACACTGTTTATCCCCCTACACGAATCCAACGATCTACGCGGATATCGAGTGATCAAAAAATGCAAATAATAACCACTTGATCAGGGCAGTATTCTCTCACCTATCACTGATACGTGTCACATGAAGAAAGGAATTAGAGCCTTGCCCGAAAAAACTAGAAACCATATAGACCCTGCCCGATAAACCGTTGATGGCATTATCATTGGGCGCCTCATTGACTAACCTGCGAGTATTTTCGCCCTGCGCTAGCTGTTTATCAAGTGCAATGGATGGTTCTTGTGCCCTCCTCCCAAATTCTCTATCTCCTAAACTGTTTCACTCCATCCTGTTAGTCCATTGCTCCATATCTTTCTCTGCCTGACAGAGACAGTCCTCCAACAATTTGCGTGGGGGTAACAGCTCCCAAATAAATCGCGAATCCCTATCCATATTGGTTACTCCTTCATTCGCCAAACGATCTGCTAACGTGTTAACTTTCCTTTTCACATGAACAAAGCAAACAATTTTTAAGGTTTGCAGATGGAAGTGGATACGGTGAAAGATCTACAGAAGCCTCCAATTATTTGAAACTTTATTTGGAGAAAAACCATTACATAATTTCTTGGCCGCTCTGATAATTAATTCTGAATCTTCTTCAATTATGACATTATGAGAATTTGAATCCAACAGTATTTCTAAGCCCTACTCTAATGCCATAAGCTATGCCATATTATTAGTGGCTTTTCCCAAACGCCTGTGGAAGATCTTCTTTACCTAACCCTCTTCATCTCTTATAGCCCCTCCGAAGCTAGCTAATCCTAGGTTGCCCTTAGAAGCGTCGTCTATGTTAACCTTTAGGAAACCATAAGGAGGAGGCTTCCAAATGATAATATCTGCATTTATTTGTCCTACTCCTTGGTTAGGCCCTGAGGGATTATGGACTGAGGACCCAACTGAAGAATTGTACTCTCCTCTTGGGGTAGAGGAGGTTCGCAGGGAAGTGTTCTTACCAAACTTCTTACTGTGTCTTTGAGCTGCTTTAAAATTTGGTCAGTTATTTGTTGGCGAGTTCTTGCCTTGTTTTTGAATATCCTACTATTAAGCTCTTTCCATACATTCCAGGTAACAAATCCTGGAACTAGAGTCCAGGATTTATTGATGATTTCATTCCTAGATAAACTCTTCCTCCAGTTCTCCAAAGTGTTGGATATGCTGAGGTTATCTCGATCTGTATGTCTAAACATTTAGGCCACCCACTCCCACACATGGGATGTGAAGGGACAGAGGTTGAGAAGGTGATCCATCATCTCCTCTTGTAAGTCACAGAGGTAACATTTGGAGGGACCTATAAAGCCTTTTTTTAGGAGATTCTCCCAAGCTAGTATTTTCCTTTGATGCACTAACGAGATGAATAGATTTATTTTCATCGACTCGGGCCTCTGCCATAGTTTTTTCCATACTTTATCAGGATTCAAATAGCTAAATCATGATATTTCCAGTTTAGCTTATTTGAGTTTGAAGTCGCCTTCAATATTATTTCCCAATCTTAATTGGTCAGGGAAGGAGGATACCAGAATCCTTCTCTGTTGTAGTTCCTGGGAGAGAGCATCTATCTGGGCTTTCATAGGACTCTCCTCACTATGGCCTAGATCCTTCCACTTCCTCCATTTTCCTTCATTTCTTTCCTGGTCCTAGAAGTCTTTGATCATAAGTAAACCTTTGTTATCTGTATCACTCTTGACAACTGCTAATTCCTCCTTATAAAGGTTGGGTTCCTGTTGCCAATTATCCTCCCAAAAACGTGCAAGGTTCCCTACTCGAATTTCCCAAAAGCTGTGTTGCTGAACAATGATTTTATTTTCCCATGCAAGGTTCAAGATATGGGAGCCCTTGATTTTCCCTGACATTCTAATGTGATCCTTCTCCTACCAATATCTGGCATATTTTTGCTTCCAAATCTTATCCCAGGGAGTTGTCAGCTCCTTAATCCATCTCCACCAAAGTTTGGCTCTTGAAACTTTACTAAGAGTTTCAGGGTCATGAAGCCCCAAACCACCTTGGCTTTTGGGCTTGCATATCTTGTCCCAGGCAACAAAGGCCAACTTCTTTTTTTCTTCTCCTCTACCCCATAGAAAATCTCTCTGTATGTTCCTAATTTGCTACTTAATCCCTTTAGGAGTAGGAATAGTTGATAACATGAAAACAGGAATTGCCTGCAAGATAGCCTGTGTGAGCACAAGGCGTCCTACCAAATTCAGTGTCCTACATGTCCACTTTCTGACCTTGTCCTGAAATTTATTTATTAATGGCTCCCACACCTTCTTTCTTAGAGGTTTATCAGTGAGAGGTATGCCTAGGTACCTTGAAGGTAGTTGTTCCCTTTGAAACCCAAGAATTCTGGTAATATTTCTTTGAATAGCAATGTTAGTGTTAAAGAAAAAAAGTTTGGATTTATTGATGCTTACCTCAGTGCCTGCTACCATAGTGAAGTAATTTAAGATGTGTTTGATCGCTTGGGATTCCCTGATTGTGGGGATGCCTTACAGCATTGTGTCATCCACAAATTTTTGATGAGTGTTTGTTGCTACATCCAAGGTGAGTTTGATTCCCTGTATCTGTCCTTCAGAATTTTCCATTTTGATTACTCTGCCTAGCCCTTTCATCATGAGGATGAACAGGGAAGGAGAGAGCGGATCTCCCTGTCTAAGACCTTTGGAATATGTAAAGGTTCTTGATGGAGCCCCATTAAGAAAAATGGAAAAACTATCATGGTTACGAGTGCCATGACCCATCTTATCTAATTTTGGTCGAAGCCAAAGGCTCTTAGAATTGCTCTGACATAAGACCAACTTAACTTGTCATAGGCTTTTGCAAGGTCCAATTGAATGATCATGCCAACTTGTTTGTTGCTTTTGAGAGAGTGTATTACCTCATGAGCTTGGATGATGTTGTTGAGGATTTGTCTTCCTTCCACATAGCCAGTTTTCTCCTCCGAGATGAGAGATGGTAGAAGGGGCTTGAGTCTATTGGCTATCACTTTGGAAATAATTGTGTACACCACATTACATAAGGCTATGGGTCTGAAACCCTTCGGAGTCATGGCATTTTCCTATTTTGGGATAAAAGCTATGAAGGAAGCATTAAGAGCCCTTAGAATCTTTCTGGATTTTCTTGAGTCTTCCACAACCTCAAGTACATCCTGTTTAATTGCTTCCCAATAGGCATTAAGGAAATCTACCTTGAATCCATCTGGGCCTAGGGTTTTTCCATTTTGCATTTCATTAATCACTTCACTGACCTCCTCTTCTGACACTGGCCTGTTAATATTATGGTTGTCCTCTCTGGTAATCAACTGAGGGATATACTGAGTGAAAAGGTTGATGAACCTGGATCTATCCTCCAGAGGCTCCTCTGCTATACTAAGAAAATGTTGTACTAGGATTTATTCCATATCATTATGAGAGACAAGCTCTATCCCTAAGAGTATTTGAGCCTTGTGATTCTGTTATGAGCCCTATGAACCATGGTGGATTTGTGAAAGAATTTTGTGTTCCTTTCTCCCTCTCTGACCCATTGTATTCTTAATTTCTGTATCCAGAAAATTTCCACTTGCAAGCATCGATCTTCCCATTCTCTCTGCAAAGAGTCAGTAAGCTTTTGCCGCTCATCAGTGAAGCCATCTGTGATACTAATCTGATTGATATCTGAGAGTTTCTACCCAGCTTCTCTTTTGGCTTGGAAGATATCTCCAAATTCCTTTTTGTTCCACTCTTTAAGTCAAGACTTGATGTGTTTGATTTTCTACTAGAGCATGAACATTCTAGTGCCTTGAATGTTCAAATCCTCTCTCCACCATTTTTCAATGTTACTGCTGAATTTGGGGTGGGAGAGCCAAGCATTTTCAAACTTGAAAGGTCTATTTCTTGGTGTGCCCATAAAGGTTGCCTCTAGCTAAACAGGCCAGTGATCTGATCCTCCAAAGGGCAAAATGGAAGTTGTCATGGCAGGGCCTATGAGAATGAGGTCCTATGAAATAATAAATCTATCAAGTTTGGAGGCAACTTGAGAAGCCCCTCCCCTCTTGTTGTTAGAGGTGAATGTTCCATTTATTGTTTCAGTGTCCACTAGCCCCATGTTCATTATGAAGTTTTGGAAGGCCATGGAGTCCCTTCCTAACTGTCTAATACCACCTTTCTTCTCTAAAAGAGATCTTATCATATTGAAATCTCCTGCAACGATCCAGGGCATATTTGGGTGTCTTGCTCTAAGATCCTCAAGGGAGATGAGAAGTTGGAGTTTGTTTGCCTGCTTCTGAGGTCCATAAACATTTGTGATCATATTACCTTATCATCTACAAGTTGACATATTATAGAAAGATAGTTCCTGGTTGCTTCAACATCTAGGATGGAAAATTTTGTGGATCCCACAGTGTGAGAATCCCCCCCACCAAGTTGTCTTTTTTCACCTCTAGATACTCATACTTTATTAGCCGCTAATTGTGAATTTCTCTAATCTTATCCATTGAGCATTTTGTCTCTTGAATAAAAACCATATCTGGTTTTTCTTCTTTAATTCTATTGCTGAGATTTCTTTGTTTCCTTCTATTACCTATGCCTCTAATATTCTAGGTCGTGAGCTTCATTATGAAAGGTTAGTAAAAGAATAACTAGTAAGATCTTTCATCTTACTTAAGTTAATCAATAATTTTCCACATTCGTTCAATAGCTCATTTTGTCTTTTTCGTCCTCTTTTCCTACGTGAGCTCTTTGGAGATTGTGCCTATACATTCTCCATCATTTTGACCCCACTATGCTCCTAGCTTTCATGATTTCTTTTGATTCCAACTCACTTCGATTGTGATATCCATAGAAAGAATTGTTGTACTCTGTCATAATCCTCTTTTGGTAAGGAGTCCACTCTTCTGGTCGTCCCTTGTTCTAGAAATTTTTCTAGATCTAGATTTTCCCTGTCTAGAATCTCCTGTAGTTCATGATCCTCCATACCTGCTTCACTTGGAGTCATCTCTAGATCCCTACTTATCTCCATACAACTTGGTAGATCATCCTTTTGTTGGTTGTTTATTGTGATACCTTCCATGTCATCTTCCTTTTCCTTCTCATTTATTATTTTCTCCTTATCCTGGACTATTTCCTTGATCCCCTCTTCTTCCTCTAGGATCTTAGACTGATTATACCTTGAATGTATGTTATCATTAATCTTATTTTGTGGACATTTACCACCCATTTCTTTGCCCCCAACCTTGGTGAAACCCTCATGATTTTTATCCATGGTAGTTCTCATATTTCCTTCCATATTATTTGTTGGGCAGTCTCTGAATAAATGCCCATATTCATGGCATTTGTGGCACCTGAATGGGATGTGCTCATAGTCCACACTTTGCACCCATTCCTCATCATATACTTCCAAAATTATTGCTTCCATAAAGGCTCCTGATAAGTCCATCTCCACACATATTCAGGCAAAGGATGTATATTTTCCTTTCAGAGTTGCCTCTGAGATAATTAGAAAGTGTCCCAGCTTGTTGCCTATTGTTTTCAGAGATTCTGGTAACCAATAATCCAGAGAAAGGGAGTATAATCTAATCCTTACTAGTACCGATGTGAACGTTTCACGTTGCGGGACAAATTTCATCATCCATGGCCTCATGTAGAGTCTTGCAGTAGCGTAGAAATATGGCCCTCCTTCGAATACTTTGTCTTTATCCTCTAGGCTTGTGAACACCACTGTGAAAAAGCCCTTAGATCCCAGATGAAGGTGTATTTCTCCCTTTGCCTTCCAATGACTCCTTCTCCAGATGTGTAGCACCCTCTCCGTCAGACATAACCCCATGAATTTGCATATGATTGCATGTTCTGTCAGATAATCTCTATGCACTTGAAGCGTCGAATCACTCAATATGACCCAAGGAATGGTGCTCAACTTGGGTTTGCAGACCCCATTAGTTCTTGTGGAAGTAGGTATTTTACTACTACCTCCATTCTCCTCCTCCTTGTTTGTGTCCAGTTGATCTCCTTCTTGTTCCCGAAGTTCGTTTCTTCCCAAAGTTCCTTTGCTTCTTGCCTCTGAAACCTGTTCCAAAGGTTTTTTTAAATGTTGCATTCCTATATCCTTGCTTCGATCTATAACAACCTGACTATAGGAGGGAGTCACACTCCCCCCTGCGGAGTCCGCCATGGTACCCAAACTCAAAACGCTAGTGTTGATTCCAACCCTAGCTCCCAGTCGTTCAATTGAAATATGAATTATCATTTTCATTTGAACTCTCAATTGTTTCTGTTGTATTTTCATCAATTTGTAGAACTGAAAATTCATCTATAACCTATAGAAAATATTTTAATTGTTCATCATATTCAAATATCTGCCATTATTTTAGGTTATCTAGGATGGATGGCCTATATTCGACTTGTATTTTATAGAGCACATTCATTTGATCAGGAATTTTAAACGAACTAGCAGAAACAGCTAGGGAATCTGCATGAATATTATGATCCCTTGGGATATAAGTCAAGTTAAAAGCATTGAAGAATTTTTCAACTGAATCCCAAACCTCATTTCAATAGGATCTAAGCCTAGGATGTTTTGTTTGGCAAATATTTCTAATTTTTTTAACAATGAGCTCTAAGTCAATAAAAATACTCAGGTTTTGTACTTTTAAGCTTTTGGCTAACTGCAGTCCTAAAAGTAAAGCTTCATATTCAACTACATTCTTTGTAACTTCAAAATCAAGTTTGCATGATTGTGTAATGTTTTCATTTTCCAATGAGATTAATACTACCCCACCTCCTACTCCATCTATTGTATAAGAACCATCAAATAATAGCTTCTAGGCGTTAGTCTGATTTGGTATAGGTATTTCAATTACATCTTCAATTTTTACTTGCATTTCATGTGTTTGGTTTGAAGAAAGTTGGAAACAACCAAAATCTTGATCAATTTCATATATGGGATGGTTTCTTGGTTGATCTATTTTGCAAACAATCTGCACAAATCTGACCTCTCTATACATCCTTAGTTTCTCTCCCCCATAAACTAGAATAGTGGCATAAGACATGTCCATCTGAAGAGTTCCCCCTAATTTGGCATAGAAAGACCTTGAAAGGAGCATTCCAAATTTGGGATGGATATCTATGACAAATATATCTAACACTACACTCTTTACTAGGATTTGAGCAAGAGTGACTACTAAATCCTTAATCAATTCTAGACAAGTCACCCTTTTGGAACCAAAGGTGTACAAATCATGATAGGATCTAGTTATGTCAAGATTTAAATGATCCATGATACTTTTTAGTATGAGATTATGTGATGCTCCAGAATCAAGCATACAATCGTATAGCATAGAATCATTTGTTTTAAGAGTCACATAGAAAGGGGGTACTATTTCATCTACCATGTCTGAGCTCAGACCAAAAAAAAATGTTGGTTTTTCATCTTGAAGACTAATTATATCACTTTCAGCATCAACCGAGGTGTTTTGTATCCATTTGGATACTTGGTTTTTATGTCTAGAGTTTTTGGAAAGTTCTGAAAGTGGTATAGGGATTCTAACTCTTTCTAACTCCTTTTTAACATTAAGTGCAATTAAAACATTTTTTCAATTTGAGTACTATCAGTTGACAGATTTAATGGTCGAATAATAGTTGTTTGAGTTTCAACAGCTTTGGTATGAGATTTAATTGTTGGAGGTTCCTTAGGGGGTCTTCCGGGACTAGGTTTGGGATTAATATCATATCTTTTGTTTAGTTCTGCAATTAGGAATTCAGAAAAGGCATGGTATTTGGAAACCTGTGAGGATTCTCGATCTTGTTGAACCTGCTTTTGTTGTGAGAGAGGAATAATAGTAGTCTCACCAAAGAGGTATCCATATTATGAATATATTTAGTTATAGTCATAGTATTATCATCGAGTTGTTGATCATCTATCAAAAAAGGAGATGGAACCTGTTGATCATTACTAGGCCTTTGAAGAATTTGTAATGGTGAATTTATTTGGTATTGACCTTCATTTTGATTTTGGGGTCGAGTGACCATTTGTTGAATTTTTCTAGGTTGAGTCTCAATCTTGGAAATTCTATTGGAAAGATTTCTAAGAAGTGAAGTTATTTCATCTATTTTAGAGTCTTCAATGTTATTTTTAGAGGAAGTTAAGGCCTCTTGAGTTGATTTAAGTTTTCTTTGGGCTTTTTCCTCTTTAGATTTTAAAGTGCCTGAGGCAGACCTATTTGCTTCCACCTATATAGCATTAGTTTGCATGTCTTCAAGAGTCCTTGAATTTATTTCTCTTAACATCACAACAAACTCATCTTCAAAAGATTTTGAAAACTTAGATTTACCTACTACTACCGGTGGTTTAGAATTAGGGGGCATCTTATGATAAAGTTTGTTGAAACTTTTGATAAAATTAGAGACAGGTTCACCAAAGTTTCTTTTAAGTTCTTCAAACTCATTCAAAAATTAAAGAGCATATTTCTTCACTCCCCATTTATTTTTGAATATATTTGTTAATTCTTCCCAGTTCCTAATAGAATTGGTAGGTAACTACCTAAACCAAGTCCTCACATTTCCCTTAAGAGAATGAACAAACAACCTCATGTAAACATTTTCTTGTTTTATCTTCATGTTATCTGCAAAGTCTAGAAAGGCTTGAAGGTGATCCTTAGCTGAGGGACCAGTCTCACCATTATATATAGGAAGGTGCTTTAAATATCCATTAGGGAAAACATCAAGGGCTGGAGGTAAAACTAAAGCTACATATCTTGCCTATACAATGGGTTGAAATGCCATAGTAGAGGATGATGACTGAGATATTTGTGAAGATGGTGATAAGGAAGAAGGAGATGGTGACATAGGGGGAGAATTAGTATGTGGGGGTGAAGAAGGAAGAGATAAAGAAGGTGGAGACTTCTTGAATGATTTTAAAGGAGTTTTAATGACCAAATTGTGGACTTGAGAATGAATATCCTCTTCAATTTCAAAGAGTGGATTTGAATATATGGCAAAGGTCTCTTCAGGTTTTTTTAGAAGTAGAAGATTCTAGTGGTTTAGAGGTGGAATGAAATGAATAAGTGGTGGGGGATATAAAGTTTGTAGGTTTGTATTCAGTTAGATGAACACCCAGGTCAGACTCAAAATTAGGTGATCTCGGTGGAAGTGGTGGTTCTGGATGAGATTAAAGTGAATGAATAAGGAAAGTTGATTTGAAATCAACTGCCCTATCCAAGAGTTCAGAAACCCTACGTGATAGGTGAGTGTACTCTGGATTAGATGGAATGTTACTATAAGGATCAAATTGTAATATACCTTTAGACTGCAAGGCTGAAGTAGAAGAAGATGGTTGATGTCTTCTTCTAGAACTAGCCTTTATCACAAGTCTTTCTGGATCTAACAGAGGACTAACTGTGTCAGATTTAGAATGGGATCTAGTGTTCTTAGAAGGTGCCAGTTTGATACAGTTGAGTTATCAGGTGAAGGATTTTGACCTATCTAGACCTTTAATCACCTTAAAGGAATAGGAATAATATCGTTGACCCAGGAAAACTTAATGAAATCCGAATCCCCAACAAGGGCTCCAAATGATGTTGTATCTATGAGATGATAATGGTCAGCTATCATGCCAGTGCACCTAAGATGTTTGTTTTGGGGGTTTTGTTTTAATTTGGAGGACCAATGTATGAAACAGATTTAAAGCAGTGATACCTAACCTGTTGAATAGTATTAATATTTAAACAGAGGTTTGTTATTAAAATTCACACACTGACATAACTTGCATGGTGGTGAGCAGAAATAGAGAGATGGTATGACTATCACAGTCTTCAAATTGAAAATTGAATAATCATAAGTAAGAAAACCTTTAAACTATGTTCAGAAGGTTTAACAAAATATGATTAAGATTACAACAGATGTTAATGATATTATGATTTAGAGGGAATTAATAAAACAAGCAGTTTATATAATTTATTCTCTTTATAGATGATCGCTATAGAAGCTTATAAGAATAATTGAAATGCAATTACTCCTACCTGGTTATCTTTGTAAAACATAAGAACATGAAGAAAACACTGTGAAATAAAACTGGAAAAAACTTACAGAAAAATGAAACTGTATGAATCAAAATTTAAAATCCATTTTCTTTTGTATTAATGATTCAGAAAATTCAAGTACATTCAATGTTTAGAAATGCTTCTTCAAGGCTACAACCTCTAATAACTTGTGAAATAGAGTTATTTATACAATCCGATAACTGAGAAAATATCTTAAACTTCTTTTAAAAAATAGATAATTACAAAATCAAGAATATAAATTGATATTCGATTTGTCACTATTTTAGTGTTGAGATGTTGATGACTATTACTGAAAAAACTGAGAATTGTTGAGTTGGTGATGACTGTCCCAATAAATATTGAATGTTGTTTTATCGCCCTTTTAGTCAAGTAAATCAGTTAATTCTTCCCAACGTTTCTTATCTAGGATAGATAACTTAGTTACCCTCCTGTATACTTCATCCATCTTTGTATGCTTAGTAAAAGTGGGTTTTACTAGAAATATATGCTTAATTTCATCTAGGATGAAAAAGAAATCTCTGAGTGCATTCAACACAACCCTTGGTGTTGTTGCACCTCTTATATTTGAAGCTAAAGCAAAATTGGTACCCACCTCTGTAATCTTTCGAACATAATCCTCAATGGGCATTCATTTTTCATGTATCACAAGCATAGAGGGCAGACCCTTGCTAGTCAAGGTTCTAACCTACTAAAAAACCTTTGAACTATAGTATTCACACTGCTGCACTTTTCCTCCAACTGAAGGATGAGTTTTTTCTTGGTGATGATCTTCTTTACTTCTATTATAGTTGTTGTCCTATCATTTATACCCAATTCTTCAAGCTCATATCTATCTTTAGAATTGAGGAACTTGATTATTTCAGAAGCAATTTATGGCATTTCCTCAAGTTCTTTAGAAATAGTTTCCACAACTTCCTGAGCTTTCTCCAACAAGTCTTTTTGATCAAAGGTTATCTTGACATAGGGCCAGATATCCTTGACTGGTTTTGTAATTTCTTCCCATATAATTTCCTTTGCCAAACCTAGTTTGTTTCCAAGGTATGACTGTTTGATTTTCTTCTGCAAAACTTCACTCTAAACTTTTGTCCTCTGCAACTCGGATGCATGTGAAATATTTGCAACTGCCTTCATATGTTTTAATTCCTTCAACTCATCCTAGAATGTATTCATTTCAGTTGTCTCAATGGATAGATTTTCAACAGCTTCTACAAGTTTTTTAGCTCCTTTTGTTGTACCTGTAGTTGATGTTGTTCCTGAAGTAGAAACTCTAGCTACTGAGACTGCTGAAAGAGGAACTACATCCATTGGAATTTGAGCCTTCTTGATAGCTTCTTCTTTCTCTTTGACCATTTTTTCCGTTTTCTCTTCCATCTGTTTTATTTGTAGATTCTATTCCATCATGAGCTTCATCATGTCAGATTTATGATTCTCGGTTTCCTCAATCTCCTTGGCCATTGGATCCTTAGAAGCTACTATTTTGAGTTGCTTCCTTAACACTAAATGCTCAACATTTTTCTTATTAACAAGTTCTTCTGCTGCATTTATGTTTGAGGGATCATATCCCATCTTTAGCACATCTTCCAAGGATTCGATCTTGGTTTCCTTTGCCAGTGAGGAAACCTTTTCTAGTTTCAACTATGACTGTGTATTGGCCAAGGTGACCTATAATTTTGACAAACTCATGGTAGTTTGAGTTAAAGTGGAAGAAATCATGTATCCAATTTGTTTGTGCATCTCCATTTGATCAATTGGATGCACATATTTTACATTAAGGTCAAATGAGGATTGCTTTTGATAATGTGTATGAGTCCTGGGCTATCAAATCTGAGCTTGCAGGAAAGCTATCTACATTTTTCCCTTCTCATAATCAAAAGCTGAAAGAAGTCTAGCCTGAGAGCTAGAGGAATGTTTCCAAAACTGGGTTTAGGTGTTCAATTTCAATTCTTCATTCTTCTTTTTAATCCACTGAAAACATGGAAGATTTCCTCCTCCTTATCCTTCTGAATGCTTCCACTGGTCTGAAGTACCTGTTGTTCTTGAGAATTAGTGGAATGAGTTGGGGACTAGGTAGACTACCCACCAGTCTATGTATAATTCACAGTCTCTCCAAGTCCATCAAATGTTGTTTTTTAAGATTCATGTGTTGCTCCAACAATCACAGAGATCCTAGGTCTCGTATTTCTATGCACAATCCTAAAGCCCTGGCTTGATGCTTCAGTTGTAGGGGATGACTGTTATTCCCTCGCTCTTTTAGTTGTCTTTTCCTGTGCAAGTGGAGTTTGCGCATTTGAAGTAGAAATTGCCTGCTCTTCAGCTTCTTGAAGGGTGTTCTCTTTCCATTCTAGCTGATTTTTATACTGCTCTATTTCGGGTCTAGCTATGTGGTGATATGCAGTAAACTTATTTTCAACCCTAAATTTAGAAATCACTCCCATTGGGTCATAAGACCAAGTGAAACTGAGACCAAACTTCATTTCCTTTAATAACGTATTTGCTTCTTCTCCTGCTACTCTAGTGTTGCAAATGAATGGACTGACCTAAGCTTTTAGCTTGAATTGTGACTCTTCTTTGTTGCCACACACTGTAGTTCATCTACATTTAACCTCTACCTAATATATTCCATTGCAAATATTCTAATGGGAAGGTACTTGGGAATTTTGTAGGGTGTAAGCTCATAACCATAAACGCTGATTTCTGTGTAGTTTTGGTAAACATACATATCTCCTGTTGTGGCTTGATCAACTAGTTGCAACACTTTCATAATTTCATCCCTGATTCTTGGTACTGGAGTGCTTCTCATAAGACTAAAAGCTGGATGAATAAACAATTCTATGAAGTATTTGTAGGTAAATTATTCTTTCTTCTTCTTTCCCATTGTAGTCCAAAAGATCACTGGTTGCTGGTTGCCTCCCTCATCTAGCTTCTGTAAGGTGAATGGAAAATTATCTCCCTGAAAGTATATAAAAGGGTACACAAGTATTGAAGCATACTTGAATACTTATTCAGTGGTAAACTGGAAAAATTTCTCATGTGTGGCTTCACCTAGGAATTGGCTAAAGCTATAGAGAACAATGGGTTTGGAATCAGCAGAAAAGATGGACAAGAAACCTACGATAGCTCCATTAACATATTGATCAGAATTGTAACCAAGAAAATAGGACAAAATATTGGTGATTGGCTTGGTTTTGTCAGGGAACATGGATGAATCATAGGGAGGGTTTCTTTTAGGCATAGTACTATCTATAGCTATGAAATGTTCAAGAGTCTAGGATCTTTTAGTAAAATCTAGCTTTTGATAAGCTTCTATCAAGCTTTCACGAGAAAAGGGATGGGTTGGTGTAATAGCTGGAGCTTGCAACATCTTTTCAATGGACTCAGCATTGATGAAATAGAGGATTCCTCCTATGCGTGAAATGATTTCTCTTTGAATGGGATCATAGGACTCATGGCATTTCCTGACAAATTCAGGTGCTCTGTGAATTTGAGGGAAAATGTAGTGGGGAAGGAGGGAGTTCCACAGTCATATTTCATCTGTCTAATCAATTAATTGATCCTCCATCTAGCAATAAATTTCATATAAATCAAATTGAGATGAAGACTCAATTATCTTACAATCTCTGTCGACCAGGGGAGTATGATGGAAGTCAACCTGGGGATGAATAAGAGGATTTGGGATTTCTGCAATTTATTTTCCATTAGGAGGCATCTTATTAGATGAATTGCTGACTGGAAGTGATGGAATTGGAAAAAAATTAGTTTGAAATAGAGTGATAATAGTAAAAATAGTGTGACTGAATAGAGACAAGTGGACCTAGATGTCGCCTTTCTTCTGAAAAGGACAAACTAAGTGCTTAAGTGTTGAAAAGTCGTTGAGCTGTAAGGAGGAAATCTTCATTGATCAATTTGGTTATAGAAATGCACTGTGTAACCATTTTCATGGAGGAACGAGGGTTTTAATGGAAAAATTGGAGTGGAGTTGTTGAATGAATGGTTAAATCTGCATTAATTATCCAACAGGATTAATTAATGGGTATTTGGGACATAAATTCATGGGAGTTATGAATTAAATGAATAACGGAAAGACGACAATTGATTGGATAGAATAAGTGACATGGAGTGGATGTGGATATTAACATGGAGCGGCGGTAAAAGGACACATGTAAACTGTGTGCTTCACATGTTACAACTTAGGATAAAATCCTTTCATGTTCCAATTATTTCTCATATGTCTACCTACCCTTTACACTTATAACATTTTCATTTATTCATCCGAGTGCATTTAGGCTAGCAACTCATATTTCCTTTTAATGACTAATCTACCTCTATCCCTTATTTCCTCCATTCGCTCAGATTAAACTATTGAGCCAATTTTATTTTCTACCTATTGATAAATAATTCAAATAAAGTGAAATTATGATTAAATTGTACAATTGGATTATATGAACTAGTGTGGCATTTAAACAATCTACACATAATTTTATTTGCAAAACTAAACTATACTAAGAGAGTGGCATTTCGATTCGCAACACTTTTAGAGTTTATTATTCTTTTCTTTTCTTTCTATCCTAACATTTTATTTTTGCCTCCATTTTTAGGGCATCTATTCTATCATTTTATTTGATATAGACTTATTCATAAAAATATCCCTAATATTTTTTATTTAATATTCTTTTTGTCCATATCCTAACGTAACATTTTTTGAAATATATCTTCATTTTTCTGACTAATTGATACTAACTTACCAAAACTAAAAAATGCTACAATAGGATCTACAAGTCAAATATGTTGCAGATGACAGTGTGGAGAAATACAAAGCCAAGTTTTTGTGTAAGGGGTATGCTCAGAGGGAAGGGATAGACTACGAAGAAGCCTTCTCCCTAGTAGCTAGGTATACTTCTATTAGAACAACAACATTTCTTGCAGCACATATGTGGTGGGAGATTCATCAGATGGATGTCAAGGTGACATTCTTGAATGGGGTAATAGAAGAGGGAGTATACATTGAACAACTAGAAGCTTTTGAGACACATGAGAAGAAATCTCATGTATGTGGATTAAAGAAAGTCTTGTATGGGCTTAAACAGGCGCCTAGGGCATGGTACAATCGAATTTCTAGCTAGAAGATGGGGTACATTAAGAATGATGCAGACTCTAATCTCTACTATCTGGTCGAAGAGAATTAACCTCTAATCCTAGTGTTGTGTGTTGATAATCTATTTCTAACAGGATCATCCATGCTCATCAAAAAGTGCAAGAAGAACGTAGCCACAAAATTCGACATGAAGGATTTGAGACAGATGCATTACTTGTTGGGGTTGGAAGTTTGGCGGGAGAAGGGTGAGATCTTCCATGGACAAGGGAGATATGCCACATAAATCTTGAAGAGATTCAAGATGCATGACTCTAGACCTATGGCTACTCCAATGATCACCAATTAGAAGAATATTTATGCATCAAAAGATAAAGAAATTGATCCCACCTTGTATAGGTAGCTTGTAGGATCCCTGATGTATTTGGTCAATACCAGGCTAGACATTTGTTAAGCTATCAACACCGCCAGTCAGTTCATGATGGAACCTAAGAGCACTCACTGGGCAGAAACCAAACTTGTTCTCAGGTATATACAAGGAACAATCGAGCATGGACTATTTTACACAAGATGCAATGGCATCAGACTGAGTGGGTTCACTGAGGAAGATTGGGCTGAAAGTTCACTAGATCGGAAAAGTAAAACTGGGAACTATTTGAACATTGGATCAGGAATGACCTCTGAGTGCAGTAGGAAATAGAAATCTATGGCTTTGAGCTCATCCGAAGTAGAATATATGGCAGCTATCACATCTTTGTGTGAAGCCATATGGCTTAGGAAATTGCTTATGAATCTATTCATGAGAAGGATTGAAGCGACGATAATCATGTGTGATAATTAGAGTTGCAACAATCTCTTTAAGAATCCATTATTTCATGATCGGTCGAAGCACATTGATATCAGGTGTCACTTTGTCAGAGATTGTGTCCAAGTAGTACAGTTGAGATACACTCCTACAGCAGAATAGGTGGCAGACATCCTCACCAAGGTTCTAGGAAGAACAAAGTTTTTTTAATTCAGGGAGACGATGGGGATGGTAAAGAATCCATTTCAGTAGAAAAAATGGATAAGTGTCAAGAGTTGCAGTATAGTAGTTAGCAGTGGCAGTGCTATGGGAAGCATGATGCAACATGTTGAGAGGGAGCTGCAGTATATGTGCAATAGTGGCAATGGTAGCAGTAGAGGAAGCAACAGTATAGGGGACATGAGGCAGCAGGCCAAGCATCAACATAGGTACCGATGTGGAAGATCAGTGTGATGTTTCTATAGTGAAACATTGATAGAGCACATTCCTTGCTAAGAGGGAGTGTTGATTTTTGGTAGCATCGGATATGATCTAGCCTTGAAATTTGGGGGAGAGGTTAAGGCACATGAGATCTCCAAGACCCAGAAATTATTTTGAGAAATTCCACCTGAATGAGGAGTTATTAAAATAATTAATATTTTTAATGGGTTCCTAAGTCTAAACTTAGGAAAATAAAAATATTAATGAGTATTAATAAAGATAAGTGTGAGAAGTTTCTAAGAGATAAGGATCAAGTCTGTTTTAATCTTAGCCATTGATTAGGGACTTAATCTCGACTGTTGATTTCTTGAGCAGAAAAGACAAGAGAAGACTTGAGGATCATTTGGAGACACATTGGAAGATACTCAGTATCTCAAGGAAAATTGATTCTCAAGTAGAGGAGATCAATTTTAGAGGGAGATTTGCAGGGTGGAGGAAGAGGAGGGCATTAGAAGTAGGCAGTGACCACAGAGGAGGTGATGCAGGGACAGTGAGAGACGCCACAAAGAGAGACACAGTCTAGAGGAGAGATGCATAGCTGACATAGAGGGACGGAGAGCCACTTAGAGCCACACTAGGCCACGCAAAGTGATGCAGGTGTGACACAGGAGTGGGATTAGTGTCTCCAAAGAGTCATAATGTCTCAAAGGGAAAGTCTTAGGTGTTTTCTTTCAGTTTCTCTGTAAACTCATTCCTTGTAAAAGCAATTACTACTGAAGATTAATAAAGCCCTCATCTACTGCATCGGTTTTCCCAGATTGGGTTTTTATGGAGACAATTTTCCAAAATAACTGTGTTGATGTGATTGTTTCTTGTGCATGTATTTTTTCTCTAGGTAATTTTGTGATAACTACAGTAGAATTTATTTTAATATTTGTTGAAGGGATTTCATAAATAACTTATTTTCAATAATAAGTAGGTGAAATAAATCAGTGCCTGTAGTAGTATAATTTCAATTTAGAAAATTTCACATTTCTATAGTGGTGCAATAACTACTCGATAAGTTGGTAAGTTAGACCTAAATTCTAGAACAAAATCATGGAGTTTGGGTCACACATAGTATATCTCAGCTCATGTTTATCCTGGTGAGCTTGTAAAACTGAGTAAATAAGGGGTGTGATGTTACAAAGTGTTATCAAAGTGAGGTTGCAACACTTAACCTTAGGGTAAAAGTAGATTTTCATGCAGCTCTATATGTTTGGCACATGCGCATGATGGTTAATTGACCATTGTTATGGTAGTTACATGCATTTTATACGCTAGTTAATTAGTGTGGTCATATGCATGTGCATCATTTATTCATGACTAATAGTTGATTTTTTATTATATGCATTGTGGATATATGCATGTTGATTATCATCATTGTCATTGCTTGCATGATAGTTACGTTCTTGATATTATCACGTATCATGATAATATGAACTAACTTGTTAATATGTAATAGCCTCCCCTAAGATACATTGAGGTATGATTTTGATTATATATTTTATTTGGTTTATCTAACATGGTATGTTTATAGGACAATATGTTGGGTTGTGTTATATTCTTTCCACGACTAACCTACATAGTGAACC